>CAUYUJ010022005.1:108316-113316 GCA_963575745.1 Prorocentrum cordatum
CTTTTCGAGCCTCCCGTGGGCCTCTCGGGGGTGTTTGCAGAGGCCTCCCAACCTGGGTCCGAGTGATGGGTCGGAGGATCGCACCGCATCGACGGTACATCGGCGATGCATCGGTGATGCATCGGCGACGTCAGCGATGCAGCGGCGACGTCCGCGTGGAGAAGAACGGGCTCCGCAGCGCGCCGCGTCGCCGATGCACCGGATGCGGCGCGACCCACGGACCCCTGGTACTCCGACCCCGTGAGGGAGGCCTGGAGCTTTGGGGCCCTCCGGCTTGTACAGTCTCGTCCTATCCGATCGCCGCGGGAAATCACAGGGTGCCAATATCGCTACTCTGGGTGGGATATGAATCGAGGGGTGGGCGACTAGCTTTCCGACGGAGCTTGCCCATCCCCCACCCCCTCCTCCACCTCCTCATCCTCCTCCTCTCCTTCCTCCTTCTCCTCCTCCTCCTCCACCCCCCCCCCCTTCAACCCGTTCCGACAGCACGTGCCCAACACCCCTAACAGATCCAAGAGGGGGGCGATGAATGCCCCATCCAGAGTATCCCCGGACCTGTCCTAGGGTGCGTTCTGAAAAAAAACTTCGAGGCGAATTCAGCGGTGGCGACAAGGGCCTCCCAGGAGGGTAAGGGCTCCTGCAAATCGGAAGAAGTAGTTGAAAACATGAAGTAGGAAGGCGGAGAATGTAGACTGGGTTCGGACCCACCCAAGGAGCAAGAAAAACACACAGCAAACACACATATCGATTCTTGAAGCAGGAAGGCGCCCCAAAATACCTGGGACGAAGCAAATTGGAACGTGGACGCCCCAAAATACCTGCTTCCAGCGACTGGCGCGCAGCGGTATTTAGGGGAACGAAAAATGACGTAAACAAAACAACTCGGAGGTCCGCGCGGATTTCTTGCATCCGCGCTGGACCCCCTCCCTGGCGCGCGGAGCGCGCCAGGGGCGGCGCCGGAGGCGCCGCCCGGGGGCCCCAGCGCCGATCCATGAAGTCCGCGCGGAACTCCGAATACTTTCTCTGTCGCAGGATCAGTCAGCATCGAATCGAGAAATCGGATCGGTGGAACGTGCGTTAGGTCGGGCGAGTCCCCCATACAGGCGGAGTTGGAAGGAAACAATTACTCAAAAAACTCAAACATACTCAAAAAAAGTCCCCTGACTATTTTTTCACCATGTTTCAATATTCCTCCGTGCGTCGGATTGGGCCGCACTGGCACGGAGCCGAAATCGAAGCGGAGGGAGCCATACGCCAGGAGGCACGGCAGCGCAGTCGCGAGCCTCGGGCCGCGCCGCACAGTGGGGGCATCAGCCTCAGGCCGCACCGCACCGTAGGGTTGGGTCGGGCACGTCCCCCTACAGGGGGATGCTGGACGAAACATAAGAGAGAGTAACACAAATATTCCCAAATAGCCCAAAATAGTCACAACGAATCGTCCCCATATTATTTCCAAACTGTTTTTGAATATCCCCCCTGTCAAGGGACAGGCCCGACTGAAGGGTAGGGGCAGGGGGGGAAGGCTTCGCAGAAGGAGGCTGCTTCCCAACAGGCGCTGGCCCGATATCTGTAGACAGGGCCCGCGCCCTCCAAGAGGCAGGGGTGCTTCTAAGAAGCCTTCCCCCACTCCCCCTGCCCCCCCTCTGCGCGTGGCCCAATCCAATCCGATCTCGAGCCGGCCGCCCAGCGACAGCAAAGCGGGCCGAGCGGCGCGAGACGGCCTCTGCCCGCGGGGAGACTCAACAGGTACCGATGCCGCTGCTCCCCCGGGGCGCTCTCTGCTCCCCGGACCTCGAGGCGAAGCCGCTGGTGGCGACGAGGGCCTCCGAGGAAGCCGAAACGGGCGATAAAAAGGAGGAGAAAGGTGGCGGAGTGTAGCTTTAGGTCGGACATGTCCCCCTACAGGCGGATTTTGGGCGACGAGTTAGAAATACCACCAAAATGCACCCAAAGGTACTTTGAAAAATAGTCCCCTGACTATTTTCTTTACTAGTTTTGAAATTTCCCCCTGTAGAGGGACAGGCCCGATTCACATGTAGCTCTGAGCTCTTCGGGTCCTCCTGCTTCAGGGGCAGCACGGCGGACAGCCAGCAGACCAGCCCGGCGTTCTTGGCGCGCAGAAGGCGCGCCAGGCCCTCGCAGCAGGCCGCCAGCAGCTCCTACGCGCGGATGGCGTGCGTGGGCGCGCGCGCTGGGAATGGCGGGCCCGGACGTCCCGAGGCCGAGACCGCCACCTCCCCCTCCTGCTCGACCTCCTCCCTCCCCCTTCTCGACCTCCCTCCTCCTTCTCGACCTCCCTCCTCCTTCTCGACTCCCTCCTCCTTCTCGACCTCCCTCCTCCTTCGCGACCTCCTCCCTCCCCGCCTCCTCCCTCCTCCTCCTCGACATCCTCCTGCTCGACCTCCCTCCTCTTCGACCTCCCTCTTCCTGCTCGACCTCCTCCCTCCTCCTTCTCGGCCTCCTCCCTCCGTGTTGTCGACCTCCCTCCTCCTCTGGGCGCTGCAGCCGACGCAGCAGAGGTCCTGCCACCACCACGGACGCTCCCGGATAGTGCGCTCCTCGACAGGCCCCGCTCCTTCCCACCTTCGGCTGCACTGCGGCAGACGGTCCAGATGACGGATGGCTGGGGCGTCTGCCCTGGCCGATGCGAGCCAGGCTCTCGTGCCCCGTCTCAACAAGGTGTGCGCACCCCAGCGAACTGACGCGGGTCGACCCAGGGCGGGAGGGAGAGAGCGAGAGAGAGAGAGAGCGATACATATATACATATATATACACATATATATAAAGAGAGAGAGAGAGAGAGAGAAAGAAAACATCGGCGGCGAGCGAGCGGGAGAAATGAGATGGAGAAGGCCCTCCCAGAAGGCGGCGGGACTTCTCAGAAACCCTCGCGCCATTCTGACAATTCTTGTTCGCCTGCCTCCGGGGAAGGCTCCGAAAACTGCTCGGAAGGCCAGGGGACGTCCGAGCCCCTCTGATAAGGCCTTCTCCTTCTCACTTCCCCTCCTCGCTCGCCGCCGAAGAAAGGACAGGGGACGCAGGCACCACACGGCAATCGTGCCGCTCAGGCCGTCGTGCCACCCTCGAGGGGAACGCTACACTCAGGTCGGGCATGTCCCCCTAACAGGCGGAGCTTGGGCGACAAAACAAAAGATACCCCAACAATGCCCAAACGATTCCCAAACATGGCAGGAAAATCGTACCCAGACGATTTTTGTTTATACTATGTTTGAATCTGCCTCCCGTATGATAGGCCTGTTGTCCGCCACCACCACCATACGTTGGAGAAGGAGGGGGTCCTCCTTCTCCTCCTCCTTCTCCTCCTCCTCTTCGTCCTCCTCCTCCTCCTCCTCGTCCTTCTCCTCCTCCTCCTCCTTCCCCCTCCAACTGGTGGTGGTGGTGGACAACGGACCCATCGCTGTAGAGGGACAGGCCCGACTTGACGCTGCACGGGGAACGATAATGGGCCCCCCCTGGCCACGGCGAGCCGCGGCCACGGGCGGGTCCTCCCCGGCGCTGAGCGCTGAGCCACGGCCCGACGGAAGCCAGAGCCCCTTCCGATGCTGACGATGATGCTGGTGATGCTGACGGCGATGACGACGAAGATGGTGGTGGTGGTGGTGGTCGGGGTGATGTCGATGCTGATGGTGATGTCGATGGTGCTGTTGATGATGATCATGCTGTTGGTGATAATGAGGACAATGATGCTGATGCTGATGCTGCTGATGGCGATGCTGGTGGTGGTAGTGGTGATGGTGATGAAAGTGATGATGTTGATGGTGTTGATGATAGTACTGTTGATGATGATGCTGATGGTGATGATGATAATGATGGCGATGATGGTTATGATGGTGATGATACTGCGGCTGATGATGATGTGGATCAGCATCAACATCAATATCAGCATCATCATCATCATCAGCATCATCACCATCAGCATCAGCATCATCCTCAGCATCAGCATCAGCACAAGCATCATCATACTCATCAGTATCATCATCATTATCATCATCATCATCATCACCACCATCACCATCATCAGCATCAGCATCAGCATCAGCATCAGCATCATCATCAGCATCAGCATCATCAGCATCCGCATCATCACGATCACCATCACCGAGTTCGGAGTGGCCCCTACTTCACCGTCCTGGCACGGCTGGCGGCGCCGCACGCCCCATCTGGAGCAGCACACGGGGCGCCCCGGCCCCGCAGACCCGACGCGCGCCTCGGAGTGAGGGGCCGGGTGGCGCCACGGGTGAAGGAGCCTGCGAGGTGCCCCACCCGAGGAGGCCCGCTGCTGCCCTGCGAAGTGCGGGTGCTCCTCTGTGCGCACGCCACCGTGGGCATCCTGGCCTGGGAAGGCATGAGCGAGGACTCGTGCCACGTCCATCATATCTCGGGCCGGGCGAAAAGGGGGGGATATCAAAGGGGGGGTTTGAGAATCAGCTCACGTAGCTGATTTTCCCACCCGAGAGGCCCGCTGCTGCTCTCCGAAATGCTGGTGTTCCTCTGTGTGCATGTCCTTAGTGGGCCCTGGAAACGACCGGGCCGTTTTTTTACCGGTTCCGTTTTGCCGTTTTTGTTGCTGGTTCCGACGCCGTTTTGTTACCGGTTCCGTCGCCGTTTTTGGACCGGTTCCGGCTCCGGTTCCAATCCTGGAGCCGTTTTTTGCCGTTTCCGGTCGCCGTTTTTTTACCGTTTCCATTTTCAAGGGACACTTTTTTAGTGGAAACGGTGAAAAAACGGCCCTGCCGTTTCCAGGGCCCGCAAAGTGCATGTCACCGTGGGCATCCTGGCCTCGGAAGGGATGAGCGAGGGCTCATGCCACGCCCATCATATCCGTCGACGCCTCGCCCAGTGATCGAAGTCGGCGGATGGTGAAACGAGTTGCACTTCGACCGCGGTCTTCCCAGCGCGTGCCAACCTTGAATTTTTGTTGGGGGAGGGGGCGGAGTGTCCACTGATTGATTCCCACTAGCGCTGCGCGGCTGCTGCCA
>CAUYUJ010022005.1:118316-123316 GCA_963575745.1 Prorocentrum cordatum
GACTGGGCAAGCCCAGAGGGGGGAGGAGCTCAGACATCCGAGGCCTCGATCAGTCTCAGCACGAGGCCCGAGGCCGCCGCCGTGGGCGCTGCTGATTGCTGGGGCGGACGCGGCGCTGCGGGACGGCGGCGGGCTCGGCGGTCGTCCTTGTCGTCGTGCCATCCTCATCGTCCTCATCGTCCTCCTCCTCCTCCTCCTCCTCCTCCTCCTCCTCCTCCTCCTCCTCCTCCTCCTCCTCCTCGTCTTCCTTCCCCTCCCCTTCCCCTCCTCCTCCTCCTCCTCCTCCTCCTCCTCCTCCTCCTCCTCCTCCTCCTCCTCGTGTCGTGCCGTGGCGCTCCTCCCAACGCCGCTGCCTGTTCACGGTAGTTATATATGTTGCTCTTCGGTTCTCGGCGCGACGGGGCCAGAGCGCCGCAGATCGCAACCCCGCTCTGCGCGAGCTCTCCTCCGCTGCGGCAACAGCACGCGCGAGGTGCCCGGCAGCAGCGCCCGACTGGCCCCCCCTCCGCTCCGCGGCGGCGGGGGGGCCACCCCTGGCGTGCAGCACCTCACCGCCTCAGTGGACGAGGAGGCGGATGATGATGATGGTGGTGATAATGATGATGCTGATGCTGATGCTGATGCTGATGCTGATGCTGATGATGATGATGATGATGATGATGATGATGATGATATGTTTGATGATGATGATGGTGATGATGATGATGCCGACGATGACGATGGTGATGATGATGATGATGATAATGATGATGATTATGATGATATTTTTAGTGATGATGATGGTGATGATGACGATGATGATGACGACGATGACGATGTTGATGCTGATGATAATGATGATGAGGTTAATGATGATGATGCTGATGATGATGGTGGTGATGATGACGATGATGATGATGATGATGACGATGACGATGACGATGCTGATGCTGATGCTGATGATGATGATGATGATGGTGGTGGTGATGATGATGATGATGATGATAATATGTTTGATGATGATGATGGTGATGATGATGATGATGCCGACGATGACGATGGTGGTGATGATGATGATGATATTTTTAGTGATGATGATGATGGTGATGATGACGAAGATGATGACGACGATGACGATGATGATGTTGATGATAATGATGATGGTGAGTTGAATGATGATGATGATGCTGTGATGATGATGATGGTAGTGATGATGACGATGATGCTGATGACGATACCGATGACGATGCAAATGCTGATGCTGATGCTGATGATGATGATGGTGATGATGATGATGATGATGATGATGATGATATGTTTGATGATGATGATGTTGATGATGATGATGCCGACGATAACGATGATGATGCTATTTATAGTGATGATGATGGTGATGATGACGATGATGATGACGACGATGACGATGATGATGCTGATGATAATGATGATGGTGAGTTTAATGATGATGATGCTGATGATGATGATGGTGGTGATGACGATGACGATGACGATGACGATGATGATGATGATGATGGTGATGATGATGATGACGATGATGATGATGATGACGATGACGATGACGATGATGGTGATGATGACGAGGATGATGACGACGATGACGATGATGATGCTGATGATAATGATGATGATGATGAGTTTAATGATGATGATGCTGATGATGATGATGATGGTGGTGATGATGATGATGACGATGACGATGACGATGATGATGATGATGATGATGATGATGATGATGACGATGACGATGACGATGACGATGACGATGATGATGATGATGATGATGGTGGTGATGATGATGATGATGATGATGATGATGATGATGATGATGATGATGATGATGATGATGATGATGATGATGAAAGGGGGGACGCAGTCGAGGTACTACCAGAGGGAACGCCACACGAGGAGCCGAGGGGCTCTTCGGGCCACGGCGAGCCTCGGCGACAGGAGCTCCCCGACCTGGGCCTGCGGAGCGGCCCGGAAACCAGGAGGAGGAGAACTGGCCATCGCTCGGGCGTCCATTCCCTGTGCTTGTTTCGGTTTCGTGCGTGGCTTTTGCGCCAAGTGATCAAGGATGCTCCTCGATGGTCCTCGCCGGAGGAAAAATGCACGCGTCCGAGCGATGCCAAGAGAATGGACCGAAGATGACCGAAGATTCAAGGATGCAAGGGTACCCCTGGGAAGCCGATCGTCCTGACTACCAGGGTTGACTGCCTGGACACATTCAGGCCCTAGGAAGGGGGGGGGAGGGGGGCGGCAAATACGTCCAGCAGGGCTCGACCCAAGCAGTGGTCTCCGTGTCCGTTCTGTCTTCGCCCCTCCCCCCCGAGCTCACGACAACACGGCCCGCCACAGCGCCAGCACACCGCTCTGGCCGAGCCCTGGCATCCAGGTGCCCCCGCCTACCGAGGCCCCCCCCGCCTCGGACAGCAGGGGCGAGCCGTGCTCTTGGATTGGCCCTCCCCTCCCCCGCCCTCCTTTCGCGAACCCCTGAGAGCCGCGCGCACCACGGACCACTCTGGAGAGGGGCCACGGACCGCCCTGGCGGAGGGCAGAACCTCGGTGGCCGCACCCGCCACGACTGCATCCGCGCGGCTGCGGGCCCCCCTTGGGCTTCCACGGAGGCCTCCCGAGACAAGATCCGAACAGATAGGGTCGGATAATCGCGCCGCACCGCACATGCTTCGCCCGGGCGTCGGCGATGCAGCGGCGACGTCGGCGATGCATCGGCGCCGTCGGTGCGGAGAAACTCGGGTTCCGCATCGAGCCGCATCGCCGACGCATCGCGCAGGAACCTCACCTCACCTCACACCCCTCTCCCCTCCACTCACCATCATCATCATCATCATCATCATCATCATCATCATCATCATCATCATCATCAGCATCATCAGCATCAGCATCATCATCATCATGACTCATCGTCACTACTCACCATCATCCTCATCATCGTCACCATCACCATCGTCATCATCATCATCAGCATCATCATCATCATCATCATCAGCATCATCATCATCATCGTCATCATCATCGTCACAATCATTCACACTCACACCATTACCATCCTCCTCACCAACAACATACTCATCCTTCGACCATTCAGCATCGTTATCATCCTCATACTTATCAACAGCATCATCAGCATCATCATCAGCATCATCATAATCATTCGGTCACTCATCATCATCACCACTCATCATCATTAGCATCGTCCTCACCACCACTCGCCCACCCGTCACTTCGTCACCACTCACTCCCTAGCTTGAATATGGGGGACGTCTCGAGCGGGAGCCTCGTGTGTGAGTGAACTGCGGGGACGTCTCAGGCGGGAACCCCTCTCCATATGGGGCCCGTGCCTCATCTTTATAATCCGAGCGGGTCATCGGGATCCTGTAACTGTCGTCACTTTTGGGTTCCTGAGGCCGGAATATGGGGGGAGTATCAGGAGGGAGCCTCGTCCGTGAGTGAATTGCATGGAAGTCACAGGCGGGAGCCCTCTCCCTATGGGGCCCGCGCCTCATCGTTTTAATCCGAACGGGTCATCGGAACCCTGTAACTGCCGTCATTGTTGCAATGCTGAGGCCTGACTGTCTCAGGCGGAAACCCTCTCCCTATGGCGCCCGCGCGTCATGTGTTTAACCCGAACGGGCCATCGGAGTTCTGTATCTGTCGAGACTTTTGGGCTGGTGAGGCCTGAGTATGGAAGAAGTATCCGGCGGGAGCCTCGTGTGTGAGTGAAATGCGACGAAATCTCAGGCGGGAGCCTCCTCCCTATGGGGCCCACACCTCATGTTACGAATCCGAGCGGGTCATCCCAACCGTGGCGCTGTTGTCACTTTTGGGATCCTGAAAGTGGGTGAGTCTGGAGGAAATATCCGGCGGCAGCCTCGTCTGTGAGTGAATTGCGGGGAAGTCCCAGGCGGGGAGTCCCACCCTATGGGGCTCGCACTTTATGTTCGAATCCGAGGCGGGTCAGCGGCAACCTGTAACTGCCGTCGCTCTTGGGTTCCTCAGGCTTGATTATTGCGGAAGTCTCCGTCGGCAGCCTCGTCTGCGAACGAATCGCGAAAAAGTCTCAGGCGGGAAGTCCCTTCCTATGGGGTTCGCACTTCATGTTCGTATCCGGGGCGGATCATCGGCAACTTGTACTTGTCGTCGCGCTTGGCCTCCTCAGGCTTGAACATTGACGAAATCTCAGTCGGCAGCCTCGTCTGTTAGTGAATTTCGAAGAAATCGCAGGCGGGAGTCCCCTAACTTGGGAGCCCGAACCTCACGTTGGTAATCCGAGCGGATCATCGGCAACCTGTAACTGTTGTCACTTTTGGGCCCCTCGAGCTTGAGTATGGACGAATTCTCAAGCGGGAGCCTCGTCTGTGAACGACTTGCGAGGAAGTCTCAGGCGGGAACCCCCTCCCTATGGGGCCCGCGCGGCACGTTGGTAATCCGAGCGGGTCATCGGCAACCTGTAGTTGTCGTCACTTCTGGGCCCCTCAAGCTTTTAATATGGGGGAAATCTCCAGCGGGAGCCTTGCCTATGAGCGAAGTGCAAGGAAGTCTCAGGCGGGATCCCCCTCCTTATGAGGCCCACACCTCACGTTGGTAATCCGAGCGGGTCATCGGCAACCTGAAGCTGTCGTCACTTTTGGGCCAAAACTTCAGCCTCCAGCGGCCTGCGCGGCGACTCTCCGCCATGACGGGTCCCGCGCTTCACGTTGGCAGTCCGAGCGGGTCATCGGCAACCTGTAGTTGTCGTCACTTCTGGGCCCCTCAAGCTTTTAATATGGGGGAAATCTCTAGCGGGAACCTTGCCTATGAACGAAGCGCAAGGAAGTCTCAGGCGGGATCCCCCTCCTTATGAGGCCCACACCTCACGTTGGTAATCCGAGCGGGTCATCGGCAACCTGAAGCTGTCGTCACTTTTGGGCCAAAACTTCAGCCTCCAGCGGCCTGCGCGGCGACTCTCCGCCATGACGGGTCCCGCGCTTCACGTTGGCAGT
>CAUYUJ010022005.1:128316-130037 GCA_963575745.1 Prorocentrum cordatum
TTTCAGTACCCATTTCGGGCGTCCAGAACAGAGGGGGTAGGGAAGAGGAGGACAAGGCTTCTTAAAGGGAGGCCGTTTCTCAGAAGGCGCCGGCCCTGCATCCACTGACAAGGCCGGCGCCTTCCAAGAAGCAGAGGTGGTTCTGCGAAGCCTTCCCCCCTCCCTCTCTGCGCGCGGCTTCATGAACATACTGCGGCAAATCCGTGCAAATCCGTGCCGTGCCGACTTAGGCGCCGGTTGCTGACACCGCGGGGATCGTTCGACCTGGAACGATCGGCCGTTTCCGAAACGTCAGATCGTTCTACATCGACCGATCCTGGGCCCCCCCTCTATTGAGCAGGGACTGCCCGTCTCGGCATACTTATAGACCTACCACGAAATTCTCTTAGAACCAAAAAAACTCTATGAACAAACAACAATATGCTCGGAAACAAAATCCGAAAGTTCGAATGTTCAAAATGGCCTTCCGAAAATTCGAACCACAAAAACAATATTCTCAGAACACCAACCCAGCGTGTTAGAGCAACACCGTCTCAGCCAGACATGTTCCAAAAACATCTCGTGCATACCACGGGAAGTTCTGAGAGAACATTATGTGGGAGGCCCATAATTAGGCTTAGGTCGGACATGTCCTCCTACATCTGGATTTTGGACGAAAAATGATAAATAGTCAAAACATACACCACCAATGCTCAAAAATAGTCAAAGCATCGTCCCCAGACTATTTCTTTACTATTTTTGAACACTCCCCCTGTACAGGGACGCGCCCGACTTAGAATTAGGCGAGCCAGGACGCTTCGCCTTGGCAGTGGACAAACCTCCCTCTAGACTCTAGTAAACGCCCTTTAGTGAAAGCGGCCTGAGACCGAAACCGACGGACCTGGACCCGCAAACAGGACGGCCGCGACGCCCTCTCGCGGACCGAAGACGGCCAACTCGCTAATCGACGTGTCAGGGAAGGAGGCCTGTCATGGAGGGGCCCAAGGACACACAAATGAACACACACACAAATAACAGGCTTGCCCATACTGTCGCACGTTCTTTGAATGTTCATCTCCCCCCACGCCTCCCATATTTCCCCATCTTTGTTCTGGCGAATCGGCGATTCATTGTTTCTGTGTGTTTGTGTGTGTGTGTTGTTTCTCCACTTCGGCACCGCCTGATCCCTGGGCTTCGCCCTCTCCCGGCCGCGTGAGGCCCCGCCTTCTTCCGCCCTTTCTCTGCTAATTAAAGCTGCGCGTCTCCCGCTTAGCTTTCAGCGGAAGAGGCTCGCCCTCGCCCTGCAGATCAAACGAGTGTGTGTTGTTTCCCCCCTCCTGTCGGGTCGGGCGACAGGGGGGGATAGCAAAGGAGGGGTTTGAGAATCAGCGCGGCGCCTCCCGGCGCTGGAGACGGCTATGTATCGAGGAATGGGCCCCTCGGCGAGGCCGAAACCAGCTGCATGCAGCAAATTTCGTAACTCCCCCTTTCCCAATCCCCACATTTCGTCGGGCCCGATCCTGGTGTCAACCTCCGACTCGCCACTGCTTGAAGCTAGGGGGCCGCCTGGCTCCGGGCAGGCGGCGCTCCGCCCTCGACGCCCGCGCTGGGGCCCCGCCGCGCGGCAGGCTCGTGCCCCGACGGCCCCGGCGCAGGCCTCTGAAACCGCGCGAGCCGCTCAACCGCCGTTGGCCTGGGAGGAGGAGGAGGAGGAGGAGAAGGAGGAGGAGGAGGAGGAGGAG
>CAUYUJ010022006.1:0-80000 GCA_963575745.1 Prorocentrum cordatum
ACACACACAAACACACACAAACACACACAAACACACACAAACACACACAAACACACACACAAACACACACAAACACACACAAACAAACACACACAAACACACACACACACAAACACACACACAAACACACACACAAACACACACACACATACAAACACACACAAACACACACACAAACACACACACAAACACACACAAACACACACAAACACACACAAACACACACACAAACACACACACACAAACACACACACACATAAACAGGCGCATATCCCAGGATTCCCCCATGTGCTCCTAGATTTTCGGGGTTTTCGTCTTCCCCCCACCTCCTACGTATGTTTTCAACTATTTTTCCCCAGGAGTCGACGCTTCATGGTGTCTGCGTGCTCCTTCCCCTCTTGACCCTGGCCAGGCGGCCGAGCGGGCGTGTTCACCGAGCGCGGACCCCAGGTCGGGCCTGGTCGGGGGTTGGCCTGCTGCGCGGCGCGCCGCACGTGCGGGGACACGAGTGGGGGGATGGCGGCGCGGGCGATTCGCCCGATGCGGCAGGCTCGTGTCGTGCCGACTGCGGCGCCGGCTCCTGACACCGCGGGGATCGTTCGCCCCTGATCGATCGGCCGTGAACCGAAGCGTCAGATCGTTCAACATCGACCGATTCACGCCAGATCGTTCAACACCGACCGACTCTGGGTCGCAGGCGGCGCTCCACGTTGAGCACGGGCGGCGGGGTCGCCGCCGGCCGAGACGACGCGAACCGACCGGAGGCAACACGCAACACGTATTTAGCTCATTGATGCAGAGCTCGGCACGCAGACTGAGAGCGCGGGTACGAGACGATACGTTCGCCAAAACGTGGGCCCAAGACGCTGCGCCGACGCGCAGCGTGTGGACGCCGACGATTGAAGCACGGCGCGCAGTTGCGTTTCAGCACGGGCGTCTCGGGGCAGCCAAGAGCCCCAGAGGGCAGCCCCCATGTGTAGCCCCCCAACACACCAGGCCCTCCATGCATCCTCCGCTCGCAGGGAAAAGGGAAGACCGTTCCGTTCGGGCATCCTCAGGCTGAAATGTGCAGATCTCGTTGCCTCCTCCGTGCTTGGTCAGGGCGATTCTGTGCCCTGGCATGCTGTATACGACCTCCAGGCCGAAGCCAGGAGGTCTACACACCAGCATGCGGCCCAGGATGGCATTGCCTAGGCATGGCGGTAGCGGCTGTCGCGCACAGATCCCTTCTGCGGATGCAGGGTGCAACGTTGTGGACAACCTGCTCCCAAACGATCGATTCCTTTTACATTGTCACTCGTCGCAGGCGCGCGTATCGTGTGATCCTCATGCTCGGGTGTCCCAGGCCCCCAGCTGGGCCTGTCCTGGGGTGCCCCTCTGGACGACATCCGGAGGGAGTCCAGCCGTGGCGACGAAGAGCCCCACGGATGCCGAACCGAGATGTGTACACATAGATGTACACATATATAGGTGTATGCATACGTATTATGCATACGTATATCGCTCGTACATCCGAGGCCTACGCGGGCACTCTAGTTAACTCCACGAGAGCCACTGCTGCTCGTCGAACTTCGTATAGATGACCAGCCCACTCCTCTTGCTGGAGCGACGGCGGATGCGAGACACGTGCAGTGTTGTACATGTGGAACGCCATGACAATGGCCTCCACGGCCTCGAGAGTCGGGGCTCCATTGAGCCCGATCCTGGCCAGAATACAAGACGGGGTGTATGCATACGTATATATATATACAGAGAGAGACATGTGCGTGCGCAGATAATATATACATACATGCATGCATACATCCATACACACAAAAATTCATTCATTCATTCATTCATTCATTCATTCATTCATTCATTCATTCATTCATTCATACACACACATACATACATACGTACATATATACAGGCAGATATGCATGCATACATTTAGGGGAGAGAGAGAGAGAGAGAGAGAGATAACCAAATCAACGAAGAGAGAGAGAGAGAGAGAGGAATCCACAAAGACTGTATGTCTATATAGAGATAACAAACAGCGAGCGAGGGAGGAACCACACACGCACACACACAGGCAAACATGAATGCGCCATGAGCAGCGGGCGCCCACGGTGTGCCCGTGGCCTCCGGGCCGCCTGCCGCTCTGGCGCTGCTTCTGCGTGCAGACGCCGGTGCGTTCCACGGCGGCAGCATCGCCAACAGTCGATCGAGCCGACACCGAAACCGACACCGACCGACACCGACGGGCCGCGAGGAACTCCTGGAAGAGCGCAGCGACGCAGCGGCACAACCAACCGACCGAGACCAAGCCCAGCCGAACGCAACCGACCACGACGCAGGCGATGTGACCGAGCGGCAGACGCCCTTGGGTGATTAGGGCCCCCTGCTCGCCCTTGACGTCGCCGGCTGCCCAGACATGGAAACTCGCTGGCCCAGCTCGTTCTCGCACTGCTCGTAAATTCCCTGGAGCGTCGATAGCCTCATGTACTACTACGGTCGGGAACTTTTGGATCGCGTGCAGCCACGGCCGCCCCGGCGACACGCTCCCCCCTGCGAGCGGATAGCGTGCTGCAGCGAAGCCCAACTTTGGGCCCTGACCTGCCTCTCTTTTTTAGTCCACGAGGAGGGCTCGAGGGACAGCCATGGAAGCACCCGAGGAACATCCAACCCCTTTCGCCCCCAAATAGTTCCTCATGTCAGCGTCTTGACGGGGAAACCAATCTGAGCAACGTCGGTGTTTACTCGAAGGGGGGGGGTCCCGGAAGGGGGTCCCAAGGGGGGTCCCGGGTCAGAATACCACCCTCCCGGGGCCCATGGCCCGCCCTCTCCCTCCCATTTCCGTCGAGGGCCGAGGCCTCCAGGGCCGGCGGCACCGGCCGTAAGGCCTTCGCAATGGTTCCTCATGCCAGCGCCTTGGCTGTGGTGCGACACCCCGACGCAAACGTCCCCCCCTGGCCCTCGCCATCGCTCGGACGTCCAGTTCCCGTGCACTTGTCGGTTTCGTGCGTGTTCTTTTGCTCGATGGTCCAGGGTGGTCCTCGATGGCGGAGGAGGAGGAGGAGGAGGAGGAGGAGGAGGAGGAGGAGGAGGAGGAGGAGGAGGAGGAGGAGGAGAGGAGGAGGAGGGGAGGGGGGAGGAGGAGGAGGAGGAGGAGGAGGAGGAGGAGAAAGGGAGGAGGAGGAGGAGGAGGATCTCGCCGAGAAAAAAGTGCACACGTCTGAGCGATGCCGAGGGCCCCGGGGGAGCGGCACGGGGGCGGCAGGCAGGCGGCGCCCGCGCGGGGCGCCTCCCCGGCGGCGGCCACCGGCTCGTAGCCGCCCAGCATGGCGTGCAGGCTCGCGGCCTCGGCCGCGACCTGGGGCGGGGCGCCGGCGACGACCACCACGACGACGACGACGATTTCGACGACGACGATTTCGACGACGACGACGCCGACGACGACGACGACGACGACGACGACGACGACGATGACGACGACGACGACGACGACGACGATGTCGACGACGACGACGACGACAAGGACCTCGGCGGATCGAGGGCGACGGCGAAGGCGCCGAGCCCTCGCCTTCGCCTCGCTGCCCTCCGCCTGCGCCCCGTTCGCTGTCCCTGGGCTGCGCCTCCTCCTGTCCCTGCCCGCCCTCGGCCTTTCCATCGCCATCTTCTCCCTCCCCCTTCGCGTCCCGCTCCTTGAAGTCCTCTCCTTTCCTTGAAGTCCTCTCCAACCTTCGCCTCACTCCTCCTCCTCCCCCTCATCCTCCTCTTCCTCCTCCTCCTCCTACTCCTCCTTCCGACCTCCTCCTCCTCCTCTCCTCCCCCCTCCTCCTCCTCCTCCCCTCCTCCTCCTCCTCCTCCTCCTCCGACCTCCTACTCCTCCGACCTCCTCCTCCTCCGCTTACTCCCCCTCCTCCTCCTCCTCCTCCTCCTCCTCCTCCTCCTCCTCCCCTCTGTTCCTTTCCTCCTCCTCTTGTTCCCCCTCTTGTTCCTCCTACCCCCCTTCGTCTTTCTCATGATTTCTTCCCCGTCGCACGACCAAGCGTGTCAGTAGCGGTCAAATCGAAATTTTCCGAGCATGGCCTTTGGGCTGCACTGGGCGTCCTGTGCCCCGAAAAAGCGACTACACCGAAATCCGTCCAACGACAGAAAGCAAATCAATCCATGTTGCTGAAGAAAACGTTTCGGGGTCCGCTTGGGCCTTTCTTGGGCTGACAAGGGAACTTGTTTCGGGCCGCCTGGTGTCCAGATTGGGCTCCGCGGGCCTCCAGGGCTGATCGGAAGATTCCGTCCACGTCCACCAGCGTGTTCGATGTGTGATCGCTGTCGCCTGTACCCTTCCTTTGGGTTGCTTGCTGATGTGTGCTGGCTGCTGCCTACGATCCTTTGGCCCGCTTGGACCAGTGTGTCGCTTGGTCGTTGCTTGTTTGCTTGCGAATCGCTGTTGCCCGTTGCTGCGTGCTGCGTGTTGCTGCTGATGTTTGTTGTCTTTTCTGTTGCGTGTGGTTTGTGCACGTCCGTAAGTCCCAAAAGCGGCAGTTTGCAGATTCAGTGTGGTGCAACCGTGTGCAACGCGTCGCCTTTTGTTGGGATTTGTTGGGGAGATGCGTGAGGATTTAATGTCGCCTCCCACGCCTCCCACGACAATCTCAAACATGCGGCCTCCCACGCCTCCCACGCCTCCCATGCGGCGCGGGCGGGCGGGAATCGGAAAAATGACGGGGCGGGGGAGAAACGAGAAGAACAGCAAGAGAGAGCGAGAGAGAGGGAACAAACCAGAGAACAAAAGAAAGACAGAGAGGGACAGATAGAGAGAGAGGGAGATCCGCCGGCCCCCTTGTGGGGCCACCAGGCTGTAGGCGCGGGTTCGCAGTTTCCTGTACCAATTGTAGCTTGTAGCTTCCAGTGTTACAGTTCTGCTTCTTGCTGGTTACTGTAACTAGTTGACTTCTTGCTGGTTACTGTAACTAGTTGATTGACCGCGCGAGGGGGGGGGAGGCCCAAACAAGACTTTTAGCGTCCCCTGGGCGCGTTGTCTGAATTGCTGGGGGGGCTCGAAATCGACACCCCTCACGCAGATCCGCGGGGTCAGGGTCCAAAAACACAGGGATTTGCCACATTTCTGAAAGTCGGTGCCACCCCTCACGCAGATCCGCGGGGTCAGGGTCCAAAAACACATGGGATTTGCCACATTTCTGAAATTCGGTGCCACCCCTCACGCAGATCCGCGGGGTCAGGGTCCAAAAACACATGGGATTTGCCACATTTCTGAAATTCGGTGCCACCCCTCGCACAGATCCGCGGGGTCAGGGTCTCAAAACACAAGGGATTCGCCACATTTCTAAAATTCAGCGCCACCCCTCACGCAGATTCGCGGGGACAGGGTCCAAAAACACATGGGATGTGCCACATTTCTCAAAATTCGGTGCCACCCCTCACGCAGATCCGCGGGGTCAGGGTCCCAAAACACATGGGATTTGCCACATTCCTGAAATTCGGTGCCACCCCTCACGCAGATCCGCGGGGTCAGGGTCCCAAAACACATGGGATTTGCCACATTTCTGAAATTCGGTGCCACCCCTCACGCAGATCCGCGGGGTCAGGGTCCCAAAACACATGGGATTTGCCACATTTCTGAAATTCGGTGCCAGCCCTCACGCACATCCATCGCAAGGCGTGGTAACCCAATCTGCGAGTACTCCCTCGGCCCTTTAATCCCAAGGTGGTAACCAAGCTCGTAAACCATACACGTCTTACCAATCGCCCTGTGTGGTAACCCCTCTTGTGATCAGTTGGTTTTGCCGATTGCGAATCGGCCTCGCATGAAGTTCCGATACTGCTGCACGACAGCGCCAAAGCCTCATGACTTAGCTCTTCCATGGCCCATTCTCCGAGAGACGGGGCCGGCGGCAGGGGGCGAAGCCCTTACGGATAACGAGAGAGAGAGAGAGAGAGAGAGAGAGAGAGAGAGAGAAAAGAGAAATAGAGGAACACACTCAGTTGGGGAGCTATGTATATACGCCGAAAAGGGGGAGCGCACTGAACCGAGATACAGTTCAGGGCGCGCGCATAAAAAGAAAAAGGGAAGAGAAAGAGAGAACGAGGGACTGATATATATATATATATATATATATATGTATGTGAAAAGAGAGAGAGAGAGAGAGAGAGAGAGAGAGAGAGAGACAAACTGAGATATAACGATATATACAAACGACACAAAGAAAACCAAACTGTGGGCAGTAGAGAAACAGAAAAGAGAGATAGACGGACACATGGCAATAATGAGAGTGGGGCTGAAGAGAGAGAATAAGAGAGAGAGAGAGAGAGAGAGAGAGAGAGAGAGAGAGAGAGACAGAGAGAGGGCACAAAGGCAGGACGCGCGCGCGTGCCTCTCCATGTATGTGCGCATTCACAGAACAGAATTGAAAGATACACAAAAGGAGCTAGAAGGGGCGCGCAGATGAAATGACAGAGGAAAAGAGAGAGCGAGAGAGAGAGAGAGAGCGAGAGACAGAGAGGGAGAGAGAGGGGTAACAACAACATATAACAACGAGAACAACAAAAGACCGAGTGCCTGGACGGGGGACAAGTACATGTACGTGCAAATTCGTACATGCATGCGTATGCACATATCTTGTTTAAAGATACGAGTATATTTACATATATTACACATATATACACATAAGCGGCACGGGCCCCAAGAGGGAGGCGTCAGTTCTCTGCTCTGATTTTCGCACCTTCCGCGGGGGAGGCCATGCAAAGCCACGAATTCGTGAACCTCTACTTGCGGGCACTTCGCGATCCACGTAGAGTCGCGATCCGCCCCCGCAAGCAAAATCCACAATCACTGGTGCTCTTCGAAGAGCGCAGGTCGCCGGACATGCTGCGGAGGAACAGCTCGAGGTGTGCGAGCTCGCTCTCGACGTCGGTCGCGTGGGCGGCAGTGACTGGATTGCGGAAACCTTTGTCGTGGTCCACGTTGCCCCTCGCCCTCAAGTCCGCCTTCCTCGCGACCGCTTCCGCGGCCCGCCACTTGTCCGCCACGATGGCGCCCCCCTTCACCCCGCGCTCCCGCGACGCTGACGTCGGCGACTTCGCCCCCCAAGGCTCGCCGCCAGCTGCATCTTCAGCCCTGGGGGGCAGGCCCATGGAGATGCGCTCGCCCCCTGGTTTGTGCAACTTCTTGCCCGTCGGCTTCGACCCGCGCTCCGCCGCCGTCCAGGGCCATCTCGACGTGCGATTGTCGTCCTGGGTGCCCGCTATATTCTTGCAGTGCCGAGTGGGGTTATGCTGCGCACTCTCCTTCTCGCTTTTCTTCCTGCACGTCTTCGCCGAGGTCCTGCTCGAGCACATCTTCATAACGCTTTTCCGCAGGGTCCTGTTTGGCGTCGCTTTCTTCAGAGGGGGGCATTTCGCCTGTTGCTGCCAGTGGTACAGGTCTTCAGCTGAAAATCGATGGGCTCGTTAATCTTGGATTCGTCGCGGCAGATGGCGGTCCCGTCCACCGCGACCGCCTCCGCAAGTCGCCGGCCGTCGTGCCGTCTATTTCTGCGACGTCGCGTTGCAAAGCGTACTTGTAGGTCGTCCATCACGGACCAAGCGCTTTATTGATCACCCCGCAGGCCCCATCTCGACGCATAGCCATGTTCTTCATGCGATAATCCTTGTTCACAGGAGCGGCGGAAGCAACAGTGGGACGTGGCTGTTCGCCCGCAGGAATGCGAGGACACTCGTCGCCACGCGGCCTCACTCCAGCATCACTTCCCTTTGCAAGAGGTGCACGTCCACGCGAACCTCCACGAGTCGCCGCGGAGCTCCTGGTACAGGACCGCCTCGCCGCGACATTCTGGGTACCTCTGGTGCCACTGGGAAGCCGCGTGATCGACGAAAACGAAGATGGCGCGAAGCGCCAGACATTCGCGGCACTTCTTCGCGACCTCGACCTCTTTCTTAGTCGGGAGCTCGCTGTAGCGGAGGAGGTACAGGAACGAAGAAAAAAGGGAGAAAACGTTATCCGAAGTGTTCTCGCGGAACTTCCTGAAATCCATGGCCGCGGCGGCGCGGTCGGCCCGAACCGTTGCAAACGCAACATCCGCGCGACGGTTTGAGCCAACGAAAATATAACGAATGCCGGCACCGAGAGGAGAAACCAAACTTCCGCAGATTTTCGGCCTGCCACCAGTTCTGCGTGCATTCGTTCAAGTGCGACGCAAGTGGCCAAGACCATCGACGACGACGGCGAGCATCTCTAACGCGTGCAAGCGGGCGAGAAAGTACTGGACTGCTTTTACTGGCCTGCGCCCCTGGATCGAATGACCCGCTGGATCCTGACGGCTGTTCACAACAGCGGGCCGCGAGGCAGGGCTGGGGCAGGCCAGGTGGCTGCTGGGACCTCGGGGGGGGCGCGGTCGCTGTTGGGAGTGCTGAGAGCTGAGAGCTGCAGGGCCGGGGCAGGCTGTTCAGATAGCTAGCCAAAGCCGTCGATTACAACCGAAACCGACCGAACCGACAACGAAGACGAGACCGACCGAACTGACAAGATTGGGCGCCCGGGGTCTTGCCACTGAAAGGCCCGGTTATTCATTGAACCGTTCGGCAACATATAGAAGCACGAGCCCAGATCTGTGCTTGGAAGGAGTGAGGAGGAGCAGGCGGGAGAGGATGCTGTCAAAGGCGGAGGGGAGGAGGAGGAGGAGGAGGAGGAGGAGGAGGACATTGACATTCGCTTCGGGGTGAACTAAGTCAGGCGAGCTGAATCAGCCAGCAACCGACCTTCAGGCCATGCCCAAAGCGTTGCCGATGCAAAAGCGGCTCCACCGAACCCAACCCAGGAGGAGGAGAAGGGAGGAAGAAAGAGGAGGAAGGGAGGGAAGGAAGAGGAAGAGGCTACCCTGCTTCTCAGAGTTATCAGGGACTGACCAGTTCTTCGACTGGGCATTGTGGTATTCCCTTCTATTGTTGCAGATGAGTCCACAACAGCTGTTGAACCACACGTGAAAAACAAGGATGCCGCCACACAGTCGTCCGCCTCCTCTGCACCTGCCTGGCGCCAAGTACGCTGAAGGAGAAGGAATACATCAAACGTCGTCTAGCTCTTGTCTGAGCTCGAACACTGTAGAAAAGGGAAGCAGGTCACCTAAGATGACCGCGTTACCCCGTCTATAGTTTGGGGATTTCCCTTTGTTGGCGCGACTCCAATTGGCCTTCGCCCTGTTGGTTTCCCTATGGGGAGCGCATTGACCATCTAAGCCTTGCATTCTGGCTCCCTCAGAGTAGCTACCACAAGCACGACAGATTATAAGGATACCCGTAGGGTGCTCTGAAAGGTATAGAGTGTGACCACGCTGGTTATGAAACAGGCTGCGAAGAATTGGTGAAGCGCCCTGGCACCCTAAGTCAGGAGGTGGAGGATGGCGGAGCAAACGGCCCTCAAGCCTCCTCTCTGCAGGGTCTTGCCTGGAACGGGCACTGCGGCGCTGACAGTGCAAACATGTCCAGAAACCTTCTGGACGCCACCTCCAAACATGATGGTTCGGGCCGTCTCCAACGGCCTCTTGAAGCACAGCCGGAGGAGGGGGGTGAGGAGGGTCATGACCTGCGGCGCTGGCAGCTGGCCCCTGCGTCCTGAGTCGCTGTAGAAGATGCTCAGGAGCATGGGGACCCAGTGCATCTATGACGAAGCCTGCGCTCCCCTGAACCTTAGCAGGGCGAACTCGCTCCAACTTCCCTTTGGGAGGTTTGGGGAAGAGAGACAATGCTTCAGGGATAAACATAAGAAGCTTCTTCAAAACTTCTCCTTGCGATTCCCACAGATCTACCTCGTTTTTGCTGGGCTCACTGTGCAATTTCGCACCTAGTTTCGCTGCTGTGTCTGCTTCTTCATTCCCCCTGGCTTTATACCAATCGGACGAGGAAGGCTCACAGTCATCAGGGTTTACATGGGCCTTCACCTTCGGGATCTCGAAACCTGGTGGGGCCCGCCCGAGTGTGATGAGCTTGACGCCTGAATAATAATTCTTCCCATGGAGGTTTATCTGGCGAGGCTTAGCCGGCATTCCAGCAACTCCAGAATAATCCGAGAAAGCAATTCTGGCACCTGGAAGCAACGACACCACTGCGAGCGCCGCAACGTGTTCCCCTGCCGGGGAGGTTTGCGGGAGCTTGTCCCCCACTCTTCCGAACAACCTGCCCAGGAGAACTCCTTCAGGCGACAATTTTGAGATTCCCCATCCTGCTCGATGATGCTGTTTAGCTCCGTCTTTGAAGCAGCTGCCATCAATGAAAACCTCACCTGTCATGACGATCTGGTAGGCCTCTCCTGAAAGAGTCCAAGACTCAAAACTTTCGATGCCGAGTCCAGCCGGGGCGACGAAGGGCGGAGAAGGACACACCCTGAAGCCAAGCAGGAGGTGATGCTTATAGTCTGGGTGAAATAGGACGTCCCTGTCCGCGTTGCTGAACCACTTCTCCCTGGCTGTTTCAGTTCCACTGCACTCCCAGCACCGATGATATAAACTATCCGATTGGGCTCCACATAAATGGCAAACAGGATCAACATCATAGCCAAGAATCTGCAGCCTTGAACTAGACCAGGAAGTATGCGAAATATACGAGCGAAGAATATGTCTGCCCTGGGTGCCCAGGGCCTTGTCGCCCAGTACCTTGATAGCTGGGCTCGGGTCCAAGGTCTCATCCTGTAAAAGGAGCTTGTCTGCTGCCAGGGAAGATGTTTGACAGCGCCACTGTTTCTGCATGAGACATTGAATCATATGCGGGGACGAGTCGGTTAGATTGTAAACTAAACCATGGGCAGATACATACTTGAAAGGCCCGCCGAACTTCCACCCAATTCGTTCCAAGGAAAGGTGGGCTGCACCGAGGGGGCCACGAACCGTCGCCCATGTCCTGGGTAAATTGGAGAGCACGGGGTTGGCCATGCGAGCCAACTCTGGTAGGGAAACTGCATGCTCGCTCCTTTCCCCTGTCGCTGCTTTCCATACCGCCGTCGCCCAAGATAACGCTGGACCTAGCGCCTGTCTCCACATGGGGTCGTCCATAAGCATTAAAGATACTGGCTTCGAACAGCTTCTAGAAGGAGACCCGGCAACACTAAGGTACTCGTACTGTGCAGTGATAAGCTCCTTGTGCGTGACTCCCACTACCTCCGAACCGTGGAAACCAAAACTCTGTAGACCAGAAACGAACATGGATTCCATCTTGACCCCCGCCTTCTTCAAAACGTACAATTTCCGCTTTCGCTTTTTCAGAGCCTCCAAACGGCCTTTGAGCGTTAGTGTGGCCCCACTTTTGCACCTGAGACTGCCGGCGAAAAAATCTATCCCAAGATTGGTTGCTGCAGACCGGTTGGGGAGCGTAACGGGGCCTGCATATTTGCCAAAGGAGGCGTTTAAGAGCGACTTCAGCCTCACGCTGCTTGCAACGATCGCCGATTTGTGCAAGGCCACGCTGCACTTCATGGCAGAAGCGATCAGCTCCGACAGGCTCGCTGCAGCATGGGTAAGGATATTCACTATAGTTTTTATGCAACGGTTGGAATACATACCGAGGAAATCATCGATGAAAAGCGTCAGGTCGACACCGGGATACGCCGCACTCCATGATCGCAGGGGGGGCAACGAAAACACCGGAACCAAATAAGTAGCAAAAGAGCAGCCTGCTGCGATACCTTTGTACGGAAAATTGAGCATCATGCAAATTCCAGAGAAACCAAGAAAACGTCTACCGGAATATTGGTTGAGGACTATGGCCAGCACTGCTAAAGGATACTGCTGCTGTTCTGCCCGTTCCCAAAGCATATCGTGCTCTACGTGCTCGTAGTAATTACTGAGGTCCCAAAGAAATGCACCTGCATGGAGCCTGATACTGGTTAAAGCTGACGCCTCGGCCTGGAGACTCTGTAGGAACACGAGCTCCATGATAGATCTACCAGCTTGGTGCCCCATCATTTTGCTTCTGTTAGCTCTCTCCCACTCTCTAGAAACTCCCTGCCGGACCCGCGAATAAATCCTGTACTGGCTGGGAAGAAGCCCGATGCCCCGGAAGCCCAGCCCAACTTTGTTAGGCGTGTGCTTTGGTATCAAATTCGTGAGGATCGCGTGGATCGGGGAGGGCATGATGCCTACCTTTTCAACGATGCGGAAAAGCTTCGCTGCGCAGGATAACTGGTCATCATCCAAGAGCAAGTAATGGCGCGGGTGGAAACCATCCCAAGTCTGCGCCGTATGTTTTGAAAATGTTTTGGCTGCTTCTCTGATGTCCTGGCTGCTTATTTCGGCAAGCTCTTTCCAACTGCCTTCAGGGGCTTGGAAGATTTTTTTGGGGCTGGGCCGGGAATGCCATAGTTTTTCAAGGCGGTGGCCCTCGCGTTCTAACAACTTGGTGGGCTTTGTTGATTGGAGAATGTCTCCTCCCGTATCCACAGGACGCCAAAACTCTCTAATCTTACTCCACCTGTGGGCCCAACCCGTCCCTTTCCCCATCGCTTGCTCAACCCACTCCTTCCAAGCCGCAGTAGACATTGACTTGGTGAGCGCCTTCTCCTGGTTGATAGCCTCGTTCACCTGCTCAGTGAAGGTGTCCAGGGCCCGACTAACGATGCCCATATCGAACCTACCTTCTCTGACATCCATGTCCAAGGCGCTGATGTACGCGACTGCTTGAGAATGCACCCCTATTTGGGCGGGGAAAGAATGGAACTCGACCGGCGCCTCCTGGAGCTCCAAGGCCAATCTGGAGAGGGTAGCCGGCTGCCCAATACTGCAGGAGGGATCCGAGAATTCCCTGGAGTTCGGGTCCGAAATCTTCCCAATGGCTCTTGAAACTGCTTGGATCCAATTCTTGATCCAGATCAAGGGCTGGACGAGACTATGCCAGCTTTTCCGCGTCCTGCTTTGAGCTTGGCTGCGAGGGATCATCTTGATCTTGGGGGGGTCTGCCCGTCGAGAAAAGGGGCGCAGAGGTGCGTCTGTTGCTTTGGAGACGGTCTGCTCGAAGAGTTTAACGAACTTCTTATATGCTGCGTCCAGGAGTTTCCGTCGAACCTGAAGCCTGGTACCGGGATCGCCAACTTTACCACTGACCCGATCCGAGAGACAATCCAACTCGGCCCAGTCCACCGGTTCGAGGGAGGGCCCGAAGGGCTTCTGAGCAGGAAGACGGGGTGGTAACACCAGAACAGGAACGAGCTCCTTGTCTGACACCATGCTGTGCAAGCAAAAGAGACGATGGGGATAAAGAGGAAACGCATGATCTGTAACTGTGAAGATCCCATCAATCATATCTGCCAACGACTTGGACATCACAAAATAATCAATGACAGAGGTGGAATTCTTCGTGGCGTAGGTGCGGACGTCGGGGGCAATCAAGTGCATGCTAGCACGTTCCAAATAATCTAGCCGAAGAATTCTCATGGGCTTTACATTGAAATCCCCTCCACACAAAACAGGTAACCGATACTTCTCTTGAAGATCTGCAATCCATGCTAGTATCGACAAGTTGAGCTCGTTTAGCCCTACTCTGGTTTCAAGATACACCGAGCTTAAAAAGAACTTCCCAAACTACGGAATCTCACAGATCACGCTGAGTAAACGGTGCTCAAAACTACCATTGTTCGGAACTGCCGTAACCCCAAAATTTAAACCCCGGCGAATCAAGATGGCAACTCCTCCTGAACACTTGCCACTGGGTAGCCTAGATGCTGTACTGAACATACCGTGCCAACCACTAACATCACAAAGGAGAGCTGCTTTCTCAATATCTGCCGAAGATCTGATCAGGGTTTCCTGTAATAGAAGGATCTGTGATTCTGCAAACTGCTGGTGCTCAAGATTATCTTTGAATGACCTCCAAGAGTTCACATTGAGCGTGTGGATCACGAGGTTCCACTCTTCCTGATTCCGATCCTGTGTTACTTCTTGGGGAACGGAGGTTTGGGGGACCGAGTGGCCCCTTGGGAGAGGGTTAAAGCAACTGCCCACCAGTCCCTGGGGAAAGGGAGACAGCGGGATGGGCGCCAGGCTCTGGGGGAACACCGCCGAGAGGGGCTTGGGTACCATCTGCCCCCTGCTGGTCTTGCGGCGCCCCTGCCCCTTTCCCGGGATGGGAGATGCCCTTCCCTCCTTTCTTCCCTTTTGAACTTAACAGTCGTTGCTTTATCACTCCAGGAACTACTGCAGGATATGGTTGAGAAAAAGATGCCAACCGCTCTGGACCCAAGACTTTGAGTATCTTCTTGGACCGCTCTGCGACCGAGTCAGCGAAGCTCTCCGTTGCCATACCCACATCAGTTGTTGTAGCACCGCTATCTAATACAATCGGTGCCTCTGCTTCCTCCTCCTGCTGGTTGAATGGGTCGGCCGCCTCCGCTGAATCCATAGTCGACTGTTCCGGAATAGCTGCTAGAACTGCCTCTGGAAAGGGAACTGAAGGCGAGGCTCCTGATCCTTCTTCTTCTCCTGGCTGCTGCTGTGGAGGCTGTTGCTGCTGCAACTGCTGCTGCTGCACCTGGCTTTGCATCTCTTCATCCTGCGTCTGCATGATGATCGAATGTTGGATAAGTCCCGATAACTGGTCCAAAGCACTGTCCACATTATTCATCTGGTACTGGATCGACGGGAACATGGAGGTGAGGTGAGTGCGGAAGCGGTGCAACTGGTAGTTGACGTTGTCGCTGGGAGTAAGACCTTGGGCCTGGAAAGACTGGGCTGCTACCTTAATCTCGAGCTCTTTCTTCCTAGTTTCCAGTTTCACGAGCTCCTCATTTTGAGTAACCATGTTATTACCTAGCTCCTGATGCCTCTTGTCTAGATCTGAAACTGTGCTCCCTAATTCCTGATACTCCTGGTACATCTTGCCGAGCTTTGTCGTCAGGGAGGCGATCTGATCGGACAGGGACCTGACCTGGTGATCCGTGGGCTTCGCTGCAAAGGCTGAGTCCTTAGCGACACGGAGTTTCTCCAGGGCGTCCTTAGTGCTGGGGTGATTTTCCCCATGCCAGGTCTTGAAGTGATCGTAGTCCTTTTGGGCCAAGAGAATCGGGTCTTTCTTGATGGCATCCGGATCTGGAGCTCCCAATTGGCCCGCAGGGGGAGCTTGGGACCGTGAGGGAGGGGGGGGCGGTGGGGGCGGTGGCACGTAGAGCGGCCAATATTGCTGTTGCCACGGCTGGTACGTGAACTGGTTCGGAGCATACTGCTTCGGATGCTGCTGGGAGTACCCCGACTTTCCCTGATCTGCTGCCAGCCCCTTGCCCCTGCCCTTGCCCTTTCCCTTTTTGCCCGTCCCCTGGGCGGAGCCGTTGATGAACGACTCGTACTGGAACTGGTTCTGGAAGTAGCCTGGGTGATACTCCCAAGGAATACGACGAGGAAGATAGACATCGAGAGGTCCTCCACAAAGGTCACACTCCTTAGCTCCACGACTGCGCCAGACCCAGCCCGGGCAGCCTGGTTGCAGGCAGCGGGCCCGACGCGAGTCTGGCAAGCCTTGCGCCATGCTGCCTTCCTGAGAGGTGATTGAGCCGCACCTGTGGCGGCGCGGCCGAGAACGAAAGTTGCTCCGACCAGGAGCTCACTGAAAGCTTGACTGAGGCAGCCAGGCCTGAGGAAGGGCTGCCCTTCCACCTCAGCCTCGAGCCTCTGGAGTCGGGACGGGAGGTAAGCTCCGTCTTGAGCCAAAATGGCTACGGAGAGGAGGAGGAGGAGGAGGAGGAGGGAGGAGGAGAGGAGGAGGAGGAGGAGGAGGAGGAGGGCGAGGGCGAGGGCGAGGAGGAGGGAGGAGGATTGGGGCAGATGGGGAGGGAGGGAGAGAGTGGATATAGAGTGGGAAGGAGTGAGGAAGGTAAGGAGAAGGGAGAGCGAGGGGTTGAAGCCAGGAGCTCCCGCCTCCTTTGCCCTGAGGGCCCAGAACTCGCTGGTGTTCTCCACGGCGGCCATGGCCGAGTCGTCGACAAGCAGATCCTTGGTGTGCGGAACCGGTATGGGCTGCCTCTTCCTCGTGCATGACGCTCGAGACGCCCAGGGACCTTCTGGAGGTTCCCAGGAAGTTTCCCCGAGGCCTCCCGAGGCGCCGCACGCCTCCAGAGCGCCCTCGGCGCCACAGAGACCTGTCGATCATCCTGCTGCTGCTGCTGCTCCTCCTCTGGACGATGGAACTAAGTACGGAAATAATGGGTACGATGCCCAAGAACAACTGTTGTCCAACACTGACAGCGGCCGCTGCTGGGCAGGCGACCTTCGGCCTCCACTGAACAGCGCTCGCGGCGAGGCCGGCAACGAGTCCTGTCCAGAATGAAGAAGATTTGCTGCCAGTCTTCGTGCCCCTTCTTTCCATACCCACGTCGATCCTCCCGATCTTGTGGGGAAACAATATCGGCGGTGAACAAGCCTCCCTCTAATAAACCTCCCCCAAGTGAAAGCGGCCTGGGACCGAAACCGACGGACCTGGACCAGCACAAATGACGGCCGCGACGCCCTCTCGCGAGCCGAAAACGGCCAATTCCTGAATCGACGCGTCAGGGCAGGAGGTCTCTCCACCTCCGACCACTCGCCATCGCTCGGACGTCCGTTCCCTGTGCTTTTTTCGGTTTCGTGCGTGGCTTTTTCGCCAAATGACCAAGGATGCTCCTCGATGGCCCTCGCCGAAGGCAAAATGCACACGTCCGAGCGATGCCAAGACAATCAAGCACCGAAGCCGCTACTCCCAGGGACCTCTCCCAAGGGGTGCACTCCGACCAGGATCCCGCAGCGAGTCCAGCGGGTGGCGCCGAGGGCCTCCCGGGAGGACCGGCACGGCCCAAACGAGAGAAGGGCAGTCGGGATTTCGCACTACTGAAGGGGCCCCAGGACACACAAATAAATACACACAAACAACACGAGTTGACATATGTTCCTATATTTTCTGGGTTTCTGTCTTCCCCCCCACTTCCCATATTTTCCGATATTTTCTGGGGAGTCGAGGATTAATTGTGTCTGTGTGATTATTGTCCTCCTGATGATTTGGGCTCCAAGGGGGTCTGGGCAACACGCCGGCCCTTTCATGGCTGGTCTGGGGGGGGGGGTCTGACATGGCTCGTCTGGGAATTTTGTGGCCCCCACTCGTTTGTTATGAGATTCGGAGTATGGAAGAATGGAGCACGACACGGGCATAAACTTTTGGCGCTCCGCGCGGGTTGGATCTGCGCCAGGGGCGGCGCTGGAGGCGCCGCCAGGGGGCCCCAGGCGCCGATCCAAGAAATCCGCGCGGAACGCCAAACACTTATGTTTATCGCGTTTTCTCTTTCTCGAAATATGACATTCGGAGTCGCAGAATCGGTACCGTGATCTCCTCCTCCTCGTGCTGGCATCGAGCTTCCTCCACCGCTCCTCCTTCTCCTACTCCTGCTCCTCGCCCCTCCTCCTCTTTCTCCTCCTCCCTCCTGCCTTCCTTCCTTCCTTCCTTCCTTCCTTCCTTCCTCCCTCCCTCCCTCCTCCTCCCTGCTCCTCCTCCCTGCTCCTCCTCCTTCTCCTCCTCCTCCTGCTCTCCTCTTCCTCCTCCTCCTCCTCCTCCCTCCTCCTCCTCTCTCCTCTCCTCCCCCTCCTCCTCCTTCCTCCCCGCTCCTCCTCCTTCCTCCTCCCTCCTCTTGCTCCCCCTCCTCCTCCTCCTCCTCCTCCTCCTCCCTCCCTCCTCGTCCCTCCTCCCTCCTTTTGCTCCTCGTGCTCCTCCCTCCTGGGGAGACCTGAGACTCTGGTTCGGGGTACTCGGGTCAGCCCGACGGTGCCGCCAGGAACATGCCGAGACCCAGCCCGCAATTTGACGCGAACTCCCGCTGCAACCATCCAACGGAAAAACTGGACCGTCAACATGAAGGGGCCCAGGGACACACAACTAAATACGTAGACACAAATCCCAATATTCCCCCATGTTTTGGAATACTTTCTGGATGTTCGTTTCCCCCCCCCCACTTCCCATCTATTTCCATACTTGCCTCCTTGGAGTCGGCGATTCATTGTGTCTGTGTGTTTCTTTCCACCCTTGGAGGAAAGAAAACTATGCACATACACCGATTCTGGCCAGGCCCATCCTGAGCCCAGGATCGGTGCATACGCCCTCTACCTTGGCCAGGAAGGTATATGCACCGATCCTGGGTCAAGGATGGGCCTTGCGAGGATCGGTGCATGTGTATAGTTCTCTTCGCCCGAACCCTGACGACATTCAGGACGGGCCAGCCCATCAAACATTGTCGGCAACTCCGGGCTCCGGCGACCTCGAGCCGTACACGTTTGCCCAACCCTCCGTGTCTGCCCTGCCCTGCCCCGCCGCCCTGCCTCCCTCCGCTTCCCCCTGGGAAGCGACCAAAGCTGACAGGTCCACCCCCTACAGTCGGGGCCTTGACCTAAGGAACCCTGAGGAGGAGGAGGAGGAGGAGGAGGAGGAGGAGGAGGAGGAGGAGGAGGAGGAGGAGGAGGAGGAGGAGGAGGAGGAAGGGAGGAGGAGGAGGAGGAGGAGGAGGGGCCCCCTGGCGCTCCAGGCTCGGGCGCCGCCGCTCGTGCGCGACGAGGCCAGGACGCGGATAACATCGAGCAAGGATGAATCGAGATACAGTCGGGGCCTTGACCTAAGGAACCCTAAATACGGAACGAGGCCCCTGTTTTCCATAAGTTAAACTTCGATTCCCCATCGAAAACATAAGGAACACCTGAGGCAAGCTGTGAAACACTTGAGGAACGCGGAGCCCCTCCCCAACGAAAAGGGTTCCTTCTTCAAGGCCCCGACTGTACATGGTCATGTCTCCTTGTGAGGGCCGGCGGTTCTACCTGGGCTGCTTGTGCCTAAGCCGCTTCGCACTCACCCGTGAGACCGACGCTGCTGCTTCGGACGATGCCCCTCCCTCTCCTCGTACCTCCCCCCCCCTCCTCCTCCCATCCTCCCGCTTGCCCGGCTTGGAGGTCTGGGGGAGGGGCAGGGTGGGCCCGTGTGGCTGTCCTCCTCCGGTCCCCACCCCCCCTGCCGTGCCGCGTGGCCGCCCGCTCCCGGGCGGCCCGTCCCTGCACGCCGCCACCGCTGCCGCCGGGGCGGGGTCCGCAATCTGCCCGTCCACCACCCGGACCACCACCTGCGGCAGCCGAGCGCGGCGGTGCCCCGGACTGCCGGGAGGCTGGAAGCACACATTGGGCGGCGCGCCCGGGGGGGGAAGTGACTAGGTGGGGCGGGCCTTCTCAGAAAGCTCGGAAACCCCCGGCCTTCTGAGAAGTTCTGTAAGCCTTCCTCGAAGACACGGAAAACCTCCCAGATGGCGCGAGGGCTTCTGAGAAGTCCCGCCGCCTTCCGAGAGGGCCTCCTCCTTCTCGCCTCCCCCCCCTCGCTCGCCGCCGACACGTGGCTGGATCCACGCGCGGGAAAGCTGGAGGCCACGCGCTGGTGGGGCACCTGCGGAAGCCCGGCGTGCCTGGCCTGAGACGGGCCGAGCGCCGGAAGGGCATCTGGCCATACAGTGTGTCCAGGTCTCGCCGGTCTCGCCAGGGCCAGCTGCCTCGTGCACAATGTGACAGTCGGGACGTTGACCTAAGGAACCCTAAATATGGAACGAGGCCCCTTTTTCCAGAAGCTAAACTTCGATTTCCCATCGAAAACTTAAGGAACATCTAAGGAAAGCTGTGGAACAATTAAGGAACACGGAGCCCCTCCCCGACGAAAAGGGTTCGTTCTTCAGCGCCGCGACTGTACAGTGTGTCCAGGTCTCGCCAGGGCCAGCCGCCTCGTGCACAATGTGCATCCAACCGCCTCGTATGGCTCCGCGTGCGTGGCGCTGCAGTGGAGGCCAGTCCTCAAGAGACCTTCCACAAGAAGCCCAAACCCGAGACCCCCAGGACGTCCATAGATTTTTGGTGTGGGAGCGTCAAGCTTCCCATCGAAAAGCCACCGACGCCCAAGAAACCCAGGGCACCCTGGGGGCAAGCAGGGCGTTTCTTGGCATGGGTCTCCACTGCATGAAGGCGCAGCGGGGGGGGGGCGCCGACACGCCCGAATGACAAAACTTGGCCAAATGGGGGCGCCTGGGAAAGTGTACGGAAAGCTGCCAGAAAGGACGGGCACCTCGCGCGAGAGGGCACATGTCAGTCTGGGCGTAATTGTGAACGCCAGCTCTTCTTCAAAGACACCTTGCACTTCCCCAGGGCCCTGGACGAGGGACAAGTCCTGGTCCAGGGTGGCTCGAACATTGCAGTGCAGTCGCGGCCGCGGCAAGCCTCCGCGAGAGACCCAGCCCTGAAGACCCGCGCGAGAGGTGCGACGGGGGGGACGGCTGTGGCACCCTGAGCGCAGCAACTCCCCAAGGGCCGCGGGAAGTCACCGCGCGGCGCGCGGACCGAAGCCCAGGATACCCTGGCGACAGGCAGTGGGTTTCTTGATGTGCGCCCGCACTGTGCCCCAGACTGCCCAAGAATTCCCCGCCGCAGCAATCACGAAGATATGAGATCAGTGGTGCTGATAGAATGCACCAGAAAGCACCCTAAGACGCGCGGGGGCAGGCTGCAATAGGCGAGCCAGGACCCGAGACCGTCGCTGTCCACGACGGCTCAAGAGGCCCTTCGGATCGCATGCGGAGGACCTCGAGTTCCCCCTGAGGGTCCCCAGCTGACCCTGAGTCTACCCAAGAAGGCCGGCCCAAGAGGGCGCCGCGACGGCTCCGGGAGGACCCCACGAGGCCGCCAGGACGGCCTCAGGGGGCGGCCCGAAGGCAGCTCGAGACGTCCAACGAGAGCCCCGGGAGGCCGCCAAGAAGGTCCAACAAGCCCTGCCGAAAAGGCCCGAGACAGCCCCCAGGACGGCATAAGCGGGGCCTCAGAAGTAAACCACAATCGAGTGAGTCTTCCTTTGGTTATCGGCGACACGTCCGTTGCGTTTCCCCAGCAGTTGGCCAAGCTCCTTCCAAAAGGCAGGTGGGCGGCGGTGACTCGCCGTCTGCGATGCTCTTCGGATTGTTCATGATCCTCCTAACCCTTGCCACTCCCTGTTCATTCTTCCTCAGCTGTTCCCCTTCGCATTGTAATTTCTCTTACTCCTGAAGTTACATGACTCATACTTCTCATACCTCTGTATATTCCCCATGTCCTCCTCCCCTTCCAGTGTGGCAGACGATTGCGCCACGAACTCTGCGATCTCTTTTTCAACTGGAGTAACTGCACGGTGTCCATGGGAGAATATCCTCCCTCTGCCTGCCTCATCCGTCCTCCGAAATCTTAACACCTATTTGCACATCTTCCTTATTACTCTCATACGCCTTTCTACATCCTGATCCTCGCCTACTCTCTTCCCATGCAGGAGGAGGTAGCCAGACGTGTGCTAAGAGGACCCTCCAACCACGAAGACATGTTCGTGTCCTGAGGCATCTGCAGTCGTTGGAATAATTCAGGTGTATCCCATTGTTCGGCGGATGCCTACAGCTCCGCGGCATCGCTGAGTGATGCCACTGGTCTGCAACAGCCCCACCGCTACCCTAAGACGCCGTCGCCAGCCTTGGGCTCGGGATTCTCACGGCACGCTCGCGGCTCCGCACCCTGCCCTGGCGCCCAGGCGAGCTAGAGCTTGAGCGCGCGCGAAGCGCGCGATGGTCCTGGTTTGATGTCGCCTGCATTTGGGGGGACAAACACAAGGTACTGATACCGATACTCCCAGGGCCTCTCCCGGGGTGCATTTCGACCAAAATTTCGAGGCGAATCCAGCGGTAGCGACCAAGGCCTCCCATGAGGCCCGAAACGGGGAAAACGAGGGAAGGGTAGCGGTACGGGCACCTGCTCCTCCTCTGAACCCTGGCTCCTCCGCACGGCGCGATCTTCGAGCGGCATCCGCCGCTGTCGGTGGCTGATCGCTAGGACCCGTCCCTTTTCTTGGTGCCGCCCGCCTCGTCCTCGTCCTCGTCCTCCTCCTCCTCCTCCTCCTCCTCCTCCTCCTCCTCCTCCCTCCTCCCTCCTCCTCCTCCTCCTCCTCCTCCTCCTCCTCTCCTCCTCCTCCTCCTCCTCCTCCTCCTCCTCCTCCTCCTCCTCCTCCTCCTCCTCCTCCCGGTGCCGCCCGCCTCGTCCTCTGCGCGCGGCACCTCCCCGACCTCCTGCCACACGGCGCGGACGCGCAGGGCGACCTCCGTCGCCCTGTCGCACCTCGGGGGGGCGGGCCAGAGCGGCGCTGCGATTGGCCCGACCGAGGGGAGGGAGAAAGGGAAAGAGCACCTCCTCTGCCTCCTCACCCCCTCTCCTCCTCCCTTCCTCTTCCTCCCTTCCTCCTCCTCCTCCGCCTCCTCCTCCTCCTCCTCCTCCTCTGCCTGTTTCCCCTCCTCCCCCTCGTCCTGCTGGTACCTGGTGCCGGTCGGCTGGGGTGTTCGGAGAACGCGCCCCCGCCCCCCCCCCCCCATGAAGCTGGTCGCCCTGTGAGAAGCTTGCATCGGTGGCCAGGGCTGGGCCCTCAAAGCGAGGGAGCCCACCGAAGGCGCAGGGGGGCTTGGCGCAGGGAGCCCACATGAAACGGCTGGAGGTGGGGAGGAGGAGGAGGAGGAGGTAGGAGGAGGAGGAGGAGGAAGGAGGAGGAGGAGGAGTGAGGACGAGGAGGAGGGGGGAGAGAAGGCAGGAGAAGGAGGAGGGGAGGTAGGGGGAGGAGGCGGAAGGAGGAGGAGGAGGAAGGAGGAGGCGGAGGAGGAGGAGGAGAGAGGAAAGGAGGGAGGAGTGGAGGAGGAGAGGAGGAGGAGGAGGGGTGGAGGAGGAGGAGGAGGAGAGGAGGAGGAGGAGGAGGAGGAAGAGGGGGAGGGGGAGGGGGGAGGGGGATGTGGGGAGGGGCAGGTAGGGGGAGGAGGAGAGGAGGAGGAGGAGGAGGGGAGGAGGAAGAGGAGGGGAGGAGGAGGAAGAGGAGGGGGGGGGGGGGTGGAAGGAGAGGTGGAGGAGGAGGCAGGAGGGGAGGAGGTGGTGGTGGAGGAGGAGGAGGAGGAGGAGGGGAGGGGGAGGAGGAGGAGAGGAGGAGGAGGAGGAGGGAGGAGGGGAGGCGGACGGAGGAGGAGGCGTCGCGCGCCGAGCACCCCCGACGCGGCGGGGTGAGCCGCGGGGTGGCACGCGCCCAAGATCGAGCGGGGGGGCCCAGGGGGGGCAGCGCCCCGAGCTGCACTTTTTCCGCCATGTAGGGCAGCGGAGGGCGCCATGGGATGATCAGCTCTCTGAGATCCACGCGGAGCTCCTCCTCCTCTTCCTCCTCTCCCTCTCTCTCCTCCTCTCCTCCGCCTCCTCCCCCTCCCCCCTCCCTCCTCCTCTCCTCCTCCTCCTCCCTCCTCCTCCTCCTCCTCCTCCTTCTCCCCCTCCTCCTCCTCCTCCTCCTCCTCCTCCTCCTCCTCCTCCTCAGAAGGGGACCCTGTTGGTGCCTTGTGGGTCCCCGTCTGCGGTGTGGCCGCCTGCCTCCCTGTAATTACGCCGCCAGACTGTGCCCCGCTCGGAGATCCTGGCCCTCGCGATCGGGCTCGAGAATTCCCGCGGAGATGTCGTTTATGTTTGCGATTGTAAGCCTGTGGTTGATGGCTGGAGGTCAGGCCGTGCGACTCACCCCCGAGGGGAGAATGCTGACCTCTGGACTCGTGTTAAGAAGGCCGCTGATGGCCGAGGTCCTGGAGGGGTCTCGGTAGTGTGGACGGCTTCGCACTTGGAGGCTGAGCCAGAGCGTCTTACCTCTCCCTTCCAAGCCTTCCTCTCCCACGGCAATGCTTGTGCGGATGTTTGGGCTGGGTGGGCGGCGAGGACGGGGTGGGATGCGTCTGTGTGCAAGCCAGTGCCAGCGACTGACCGCTGGGACGTCACCGCCCTCCTCATTCGTAGACGGGCTCGGAGAGCCCTGATCGATACGCTTGCGGTTGCTCCTGAGTTCGGCACACGGCCTCACAAGGATCGCCAGAAGCCGCAGTCTCAGTTGCAGCGTGCCCTTGAAGTTACCAGTCATCGGTTCAAGCCTTGCGGCAATCGTTGGATGTGTTCCTTATGTCAGGCAATCGTTCCTAGGTCTAAGTTGATCGCAGCAGCGAGTTCTGTATGCCCCGCTGCTCTCGCCGCTCGGTCTGGCCCCGCCTCTCCTCCTTCTGATGCGGTGGTCCCTGGCCCGACCTCCCGGTTCCGCGGTGAAGGAATTGCGTCTGTGGTCGGGCGCTCTGAGGTTGGAGGGGTGCTTCTGCACCCGAACCACTCCCTCCAGGAGTGGAAGAAATATGGTCTGACATTCTGTGCTGTTTGTGGTTTCGCTGCCGCCGTGAGCGGAAGGCAGCTCAGTACGCCGTGCGCGCTGCCGCTCGTGAATGGAGTCCCTCGCCCGTCTCGGAAAGGGGTTGAGAACCTGGCTCGTATCAGGAAGGGCCGCTTTCCTTCCTATCGTGGAGTTCCGGTTGCAATCCAGGAAGCTGCGGCGGAGGCAGGGACCTCTGCTGCTGCCGCTGCCGTCTCGGGAGCTCCCTGTCCTCGCTCACCCGTCCCTGTGCAGTTGGATGAATACGCGAGGTTTCAGGAGCTCCCACATCCTGTGGTGTGTTTCCCCTCGGCCCCTATGGTGGGCTCTGGAGGGAAGGTCGGTGATGAGGAGGCCTTGAGGGGAGATGAGTCGGGGGCGGCGTCGTCGGTCGCGGCGGCAGGAGCGGTCGGCGGGGTGAGAGCGAGGAGGGAGAGTGCCCCCCCCCCCCCCCGCGCCGCCGCCCCGCGTCGGCGGACTCCGTCGACTCCATCAGGCGCGCCCCCCGCCCTCCCCCGCCCCTCTCCCACCGATGTAGAGGGCACGTGCGTGCACTTACTCACCATAACTCACCATCCTCCTCCTCCTCTCCTCCTCCTCCTCCTCCTCCTCCTCCTCCTCCTCCTCCTCCTCCTCCTCCTCCCTCCCCCTCCCCTCCTCCTCCTCCTCTCCTCCTCCTCTCCTCCTCCTCCTTCTCCCCCCACTCCTCCTCCTCCTCCTCCTCCTCCTCCTTCGAGGTCTGGGGCGGCCGTCCCCTCCACCCCCGTCCCTCCTCTCGCCTCCCCTCCCCCGCGGAGGGGCCAAGGCATCGTCCGCCGCTCTTTCGTACGATGTGTATGCTAAGGTGTGGTTTGGGGCCCCCCGATGCTCAGGACTTCTGGGGCGCGGCTCGGCCACGGGCCCCTGGCTGCCCATCGCCCGCTTCGGCGGCCTCAAGGCTTCGGCAGCCCCGGGCAGCAGTCGGCGGGCCTTCCGTCGACTCCCATGGGAGAAGAAACAAACGGTACAAACAGAAACTGTTAGAGCTCCACGCGGATGTCTGGGATCTGCGCTGGGCCCCGAGGAGGAGGAGGAGGAGGAGGAGGAGGAGGAGGAGGAGGAGGAGCAGGAGGAGGAGGAGGAAGAGGACAACGCAACAGCCCTGAGGCTTATGTTGGTCGAACGCAACAAAAAAAGAGGAGGGAGGAGGGAGGAGGGAGGAGGGAGAGGGAGGAGGAGGAGGAGGATTAGGTTAGGCACGCCACTAGACCCGCCACCCCGAGCAGGCACAGAAGCCCCCACTCGACATGGCGAGCCCGTGGTTATCAGTTTCAGTATGCTCCACCGCCGCTCGCCGGCCCTCTGGCCTGCGAGGGCCCACTCCTTGGTGCCAGCGCTGGCACACAAGGGTTCACGTCGGCGGGCCTGCGAGCGGCGGCGGCGGCGTCAGGCGCACAGGGCTGCGCCTGCGACACGCCGCTGGCGGTGAGCTCCACGACGTCCTCCTCGTAGAGCTCCAGCTCGAAGTACACATTGCGGCCTAACCCCTCGCCGCGCAGGGGAAAACTGTGGCCTAACCCCTCGCCACGCAGGGGGAAACTGCGGTCTAACCCCTCGCCGCGCTGGGGTTGGTGGCCTAACCCCTCGCCACGCAGGGGGTGTGTGCGGTCTAACCCCTCACCGTGCTGGGGATCGCCTGACCCCGCAGTCTCGCCCTGCGAGGGTCGGCTGCGGTCTAACCCCTCACCGCGCTGGGGTGGGACGTACTGCTTTCCGTACTGCTCCCTCTCATTGACGCGGTCTAACCCCTCACCGCGCTGGGGTGCTTTCCTCCACTCGGAGGGGTCGTCGGGCTGCCCCTGGCTCGCGGAGATCGGGTCGTGGTGCTCTGGGGGCCGTGCCCCCACTATCTCCTGTCCATCATGACGCCGCCCTTCGACCCTTTGTTCTCCTTCGCCTCGAGGGAGCCCTTGCTCGTCGATACGGCCTAACCCCTCGCCGTGCTGGGGTGCAGCGTCGTCGTCCTCCTCGTATAGCTCGAGCTCGATGTAGTCGCCTGCCGCGGCCCTGGCTAACCTGCTCGAGCCCGCCAGTGTATGTTGCCATCGGCCTAACCCCTCGCCGCGCTGGGGATCATCGTGGCCTAACCCCTCGCCGCGCAGGGGAACATTGTGGCCTAACCCCTCGCCACGCGGGGGAAAATCGCGGTCCAACCCCTCGCCGCGCTGGGGTTGGTGGCCTAACCCCTCGCCACGCAGGGGGAGCCTACGGTCTAACCCCTCACCGTGCTGGGGATCGCCTGCCCTCGCAGTCTCGCCCTGCGAAGGTCGGCTGCGGTCTAACCCCTCACCGCGCTGGGGGGCGATGTACTGCTCTCCGTATGTCTCCCTCTCGTTAACGCGGTCTAACCCCTCACCGCGCTGGGGTACTTTGCTCCACTCGTAGCGGTCGTCGGGCTGTCCCTGGCTCATGGAGATCGGGTCGAGGTGCTCATGGGGCCGCACCCCCACTATCTCCTGTCCATCATGACGCCGCCCTTCGACCCTTTGTTCTCCTTCGCCTCGAAAGATTCCTTCGTCGTCGATTCGGCCTAACCCCTCGCCGTGCTGGGGTGCAGTGTCGTCGTCCTCCTCGTAGAGCTCGAGCTCGATGTAGTCGCCTGCCGCGGCCCTGGCTAACCTGTTCGAGCACGCGAGTGTATGTACCCATCGGCCTAACCCCTCGCCGCGCTGGGGAGCGTCGTGGCCTAACCCCTCGCCACGCCGGGGTCCCCCACCCGCTGGGCTTGATGCTGCCGCCGATGCGCTTGTCGCCGTGGAGGCTCCGCACGTCCTTCTTGCAGGTGACGTGGCATCCGTACTCCCAGCAGTCGCCCGCTCAAGCCTGCAGCACCAGCTGCCGCGACTGAGGCCAGCTTCCACGGGGTCTCCTGCTTGATGATCGTCATCTGATTCAGGCCGTCGTGGGGGTGGCGGCCTTTGCCCGTCTGGCGCCCGATCTCCTAACGCCCTGCGGAACATGTCTCGTAGCCGTGCCAGTTCACGCCGATGCCGATGGGCCAATCTACGATACTCTTCGGGTCCTGTCTCTGGCGCGTGGAGTCGTTCGTAGAACTCATCCCTTCTCGCCGTTGTTTGTCTCCACGCACTCCCGCACTGCTGCACGATGATCTGCTGCATCGTCTGCCCTGGGAACCAGCGCCTCAATGTGCGGCACAGGGGGTGATTGTTCTCGTCGGTGAGCATCTGCTTGAGCATCGCTACGCACCACTCCTGCCAGCTGTCGCTGTCTCTGGCCAAGCATGTAAGATCGTCGTACCACAGTGTTGCCCATTCTCTAAGATCAGCACGCATGTCGGCATAATCTTGTGGCCCCGTGTCCTCAACGATCGGCGGTAGTCCCATCGCGCCTGGATTCTGATCCAATACTCCATTGCTGTCGTCCATCCTGCAATCGTCGTCGTGGTTATGGCTGACCACTACGTTCTGACTCCCCCCACGGTCGGTACTTTCAGCACTCGTGGCCAAAGGGGCTGCGTGCTTCCAGTGCGTGCCGTGGGGGGCAGATTCCGATCCAACTGCATGACGACGATCTGTACGGTCTAACCCCTCACCGTGCTGGGGTGTGAAGTGGCCTAACCCCTCGCCACGCTGGGATATGCCTCGGTTTGACTCCTCCCCGCGCAGGGGCGCTTCGGTGAAGAAATCGTCGATGTCCCTCTGCACCTCGGGGTCGTCGTAATCCTCCAACTCCTGTGACCTCGGCTCAGGCAGGGGCTCGCACTCGCAATCTGTTGGGTGTACCGCTGCTGGTCGAATACTTGCCACTGGTGTCTTTCTCGTCATCCGTCTCGGTCGGGGTGCAGGGTGTGGTTCTGGAGGGGGCACATTCCCAACCAAAGGGCCGCTGTACTCATGCGGCGCTAGCCGTTCTTGATCATGTAGCTCACGCACCTGCCTAGCAATTTGAGCCTCTTGTGCAGCTCGCGGTGGTTCTTTCCTGTAGCCAGGGTAGCGTCCGTCCCGGATCTTGTTGAGCGCATCCTGCCCGTACTTGGTGATCGTCTCGCTGCACTGCTCGCGTAGCCTTTTCCCAATGGTCGTTCCATGTGCTGCGCACCGCGCACAGAATAGCAGTCCGTACCGCACCCATTCGCTGACCACGTGGCTACCATGTATTTTGCCATTGCCCATGAACCTGTCGCCCTTTACCTCGACTATCTCGTTGGCCGTGCTGTATGTAGCGTTGCATTCCGTCATGGCAAACTCCTGCAGGGCGTCCGCTGTGATGTACTGTCTGCAGGCTGTGCAAAACCACTTATTCTTGAGCCTGACCATATCGTGCTGCTTCATCTTGTCGACGACTTCCTTTACTCGGTCCCTCTTGGCTTTGGCCTTGGCTGTGGAGGGCCTCTCAGCGCACCAGGGGTCAATGTTCGCCGTGTCCGCCAAGGCCTGCCTCGCTCGTAATCGTACATGAGCACAGATCGCATCCCATTCGTCTGTACGTGGTATTGGCGTGGACACTCTTTCCCAAGAAGCTTCTGCCGCAACCGTAGCTAGTGCGTCTGCAAAACTGTTGCCCATCGCAAAAAATCGGGTTGACTAGCTCAACCTCGTCCTCGTCCTGGTGCGACGGGGTCCACTCCACTTCGATGTGTCTGGGGGACGTGTCCATCACCGCCCTCTTGATGCGTGCCCATAAATCCGCGTTCTTCCCTCGCCCAGGGTCTTGAGCTCTGCCTTTTGTCCAAGCTGTGAGGAGCGGGTAGTGGTCCGTGACGTAAACAATGTCTCCTCTCGTTTCCTCTATGGCAATCGCGAAGGCCGTGATCTCTGCTCGCGGTGCGGTTTGACGCCGTCCTGGTAGGTCTGCCATCGTGCCTGCTGACATACTCCACTTGCCGTCGATCATCTTCATGGTCGCCACTCCGATGCCTACCCGTCTCCTACGGGGGTCGCCACCGTAGCAACCGCCTGAGCCATCACCAAATAGATAGAGGCTGCGTCCTGGCACTCGAGCTGCTTCGTGGTCGCCGAACCTGACGTAGTCCTGTCTGTCGATGTCGTTGACCACTGGGTGAGTGAGCTCTCTGGGCGGTATACCTCGGAGCCATAAGGTCGGGTTTGCCTCGACGCCCGCGAGCGCCTTTGGCACCAAGTAGTCCGTCTTCTCATAGTTTTCGTGTCCTGTGTTGGCCGTGCAGGTGTAGATGCGGTGGAAGATGGTCTCGGGCTCTTGCTTGCACCTCTCGCAGATGTTCGTGTCGCACTCGTAGCCAGCCTGTATCTGTCGTTGCCGAGTCCATTGTCCACCCGTAACCACAACGTTATTGAGTGCCCAATCTTGCCATTCAGCCCGCTGGCTGTATCTTTGTTGCTCCCTACTTATGTGCCATATGTCTCCTCCTCGTTGCAAATCGTCCCCGTGCAAATGCGTAGCTGCTTGAGCCCACCTCGCCATTTCAAGGTCGTGCTCCAGATCCTCCAGCAGCTGTGTGTACTCAATAGCATCAATGTCGCACTTGCCATCGTCATCTATGAAGGGGAGCTGCCATTGTTCGTCACCTTGTGGTGCCGGTCGCTTCCATAGTGCCGCTTGGATTGGCTTCCACCCCGCCGCCATTAGAATAGCCTGCACCGCTGCCACTGGGCCGTGTACCTTACGCCACAGCTGCGTGCCTGCCCTGACCAACTTACGGTAAGTCGGTCCCCATGCTTGTCGTACTCGTCGGTGAATTTCTGGGTGAAGGAGCCATTGGTGTAGCCATTCGCTGACAAGTTGCCGTCGCAAGCTGATGCCTGGGTCCTTCAAGTGATACAGCACAGCCATGCCAGTGGATAAGCACCTTCCTGGTCCTGTGCCAGCCGCCGACTTCATGGCCATACGTCGTAACTGTAATATTCGGCTAGGTGCGATTCCCCAGACCTCGTGCCCATATGTCTCCTGGGGGGAGACGCCTGTGGTGAAGAGGCCCTTGGTAATCCTTGCCACACGCGTCGCCATCCTTCGCAACCTGAAAATCTTGCCCGCTCGCTGCTTGGCCTTTCGCTGGCGCGCCCGAGCCTTTTTCTGTGTGCGCTTGCCCATGCCACTGACGTCGGTGCCCAAGTCCACCATGTCGCTTTGTTGCTTACCAGGGAGTCCTCGCCGTTGTAATCTGCGCCATACTCGTCTTCGGAGCTTGGGATTGGATGCTACGAGCACCGTCTTGGGCGAGATGATGAGGCTGCGCTTCTCTGCCTGGATGATGAACTCATCGACCAACTCCACCATCTGCTGCTCCACCGTCTCCTCGGTACCTTCGACCCTTCCAACCGTGTCATCCACGTATGTCCATAGCCCCGCTGCCTGGACTCGCTTCTGGGCTGCGTCCAAGAGCGGGAACAGGTGCACCTTGGCGAATCTAGTCCCTTGGGCTGAGCCCGCCACGATCGAGCATGACGGGTCGATCCTGGGTCCGATCCACTCCGTGTGCTTGAGGTGCCGTGGGCCCAGGAACGCTTCGACCTCCATAGCCATAATTGTCGGTGAGAAATCCAGCTCGATCCCCGTGTCAATAAGCCATCCCAAGTCTAATGAATCGTAGAACTGCTCCATATCCGCGAACAACTCCGCATGTGCAATGCCCATGGAATGGCCCGTCTCGTCGAGGGTAGCTCGCAGCAAAGCCGCTCGTAACGCCGAGGATCCACGCAACGCCGTATCCCAGTGGTCCTCCAACTGCTGCGTCCACGACTCGACCACTCCTGACCGCATACGTGACCATATACGAATCGTCATAGGTAAAAGCCCTAAGACCCGATCACCTCCTGCTGGTTTGCCCGCGATCGCGCCGATGGTGCCTAGGACTTGAGGAGGCCACATCAGATGCTCTTCGGCTTGCGCGATGATATCCAAAAAATCGTACTTGGCCTGGTCTGGGAGCCTCTCGATGTCCAAGGGACCTATCGCATCGATACCTCGTGCCTTCTTGACCCCCATACGGTGGGTGGCTGCGTTGAGGTCCTGGATCGTGAGCTGCGGGAGGTCCTCTTGGGCCGCCGAGAGACGGCAACGTCGAAGAGCGCATGCAAGTGCTGTCTGTCTATGCGGGGCGGCCGTCCACTTCTTGGCCCAACTTTCGCTCTTGTGGTTCATGATGAGGATGGGATCGGCCACGATCTTGCCTGAGATCATCTCCTCGAGCCGCGGCTGCTGCGCGTCCTTCGTCCATCTGTGCAGGGCTCCAGGGGTCTTCTTCCACGTATCTTGCGCCCACCTGATGAAGCCCTTTGTGCCATCTGCCAGAGCTCTCCGCGCTGCTTGTCCAGCCAATCTCTCGGTGATCTCTATCACGTCCTCTCTCTCCTGACGTGCTGGGCTGAAGATGTCGCGTGCGATCTGCTGCCACTGGTTGAGCAGCTCGATATCGTTGTGCTTGCTGACCACATGTACCTGCTGTATCCGCTGTCGAAACTCTTGCCCTCGTTGTTGCAGCTGCTGTGGGTCTTTGTTGTTTTTCACTAGGCCGTTGATCGCGATCACCTGCGTGTGCGTGATGGCCCACCACTCTGCCTCAGAATTGTACAGATGCGGTCTGCCTGGCGCTGCTGTGCTCTTTTTCCACTTGATGCCGAAACCCTGCGCCCTTCCTCTATAGCCGTCTCGTTGGTGTTGGGGTACCTCTGAGTGTTGCAAAACTGCCTCCTCCACGGCCTCGATCCACCTGCCGTAGCTGTTCGCCAACCTCTGTGCCAGCAGTGGCCGATCACGATAGGCCTGAGGCCGCCAACGGTCCCCTCTGAGTTGAATATCTGGTGGGGTGCCAGAGAATCCCCATTTGGCATCTTCCCACGTAGCGCAACTGATGTGGAAGTCGATGGACGGTGAGTCCGCGCTCGGAGTCTGTGTTGTCGGGGATGTGTTCGTAGTCGTTGTGCCTGGATCCTGCTCGAGGAGGTCGAAACCGTGCCGAAGTACAGGTTCCAGCTCTTCGCGTCTCTGTTGGCGTCGTGCCTGCTGCTTACTCCGTTTGCTGTCCAGGTCCTTCTGCTTCTTCGGCCTCGGCACCGTGGGCAACGCTTTGGGAATGTCCAGCGTGCGGTGCCACCGTCGCTGCTTCTTGCCTGCCAGCCTGATGCGAAGCCCACAATGCGTCGCCCATGGTACCGTCAGATCTCGTGCAATGGTAAGCCCTTCCTTGCAGCCCGCGGCGACGACGCCGTAGTCGTAGAGGGAGCCCTTGCCTTTGTCGCATGTGACCTCCTCTGGGCCCGTGACGATCTCGCCTCGCATCTGTTCCAACCAACCAGATGCGAGCAGCCCAGTAGGGACGCAGTTCCAATCCGCCACGACGAGCCATGGGTCCTTCAGCAAGCGCACGAAGGCCGTGAGGGCTGCCATGACCTTTCGGTTCCTGCCCGTGAAACGCAGGGTCGGTAGTAGGTACGCCGCGATGATGATGAAATTGCCGATGCTGAGGTGCAGCACCATGGGGGAGAAACCGACGAAGGCCGAGTCCCCTTGCTTGTCGTGCTTGCCCTTCCAGTGCTCCAAGGACGTGGACTGTATGTGTGTGCGCGTGGCGACGAGTTCACCCGCAGACCATCCTTTCTTCGACTTGCCACTGGGGACCGCGGGGGTAATTGTCGCCTTCCATCCTTCTTTCTGCAGGAACGTCTTAATGGCTGAGACTTGGTTTGGCCCCTTGTGCGTTTCCACAAACGCCAGGCAATCGAACTGCTGCGCTGCTGGGCCTTGCACGTAGTTCTGCACCTGTGGGCCCCACTCCGTGATGTTGCCGAACAGGACCTGGAAATCCTCGCTCTGCTGCTGGGTGGACTGCGCCTCGCTAAAGCCCAGACTGCTCAGCACCATCAGCCAGACCGTCAGCTTGCACATGAGCTTCGCGAGCCTTGCGCCTCTCAGCCCGAGCCTGCTCCAAGGCTGCTTGATTGGCGTCCCTGATCTTCTTCTTCTCGTCCTCGGGGTTGATGGCTGTCGCACCTGTGCCGTTGCTTGCGGTCGCTGGCGTTGCTGTGGTGGGTGCCTCAGGCGCAGGGGGTTCCTCTTCCACTGCCTCTGCCTTGGGTCCTTCTGTTCCTGCTTCGACCTTACGCTTCTTTTTGGGGGCCTGCATGGCCTTCTTTGCCTTCTGGTGGATCTCCTCGATGTACTTGAACTTCGCCTGCAGGGTGCCCAGCTGCTCCTTCTGGAACTGCTCCAGCTCGCTCTTCCACTGCATGATGCTGTCCATCTCCTCGGCCGGTATGTCGCACTCCTCGAGGCCCTCGAAGAGTGAGCCGTCGTACTCGAACTTGACGTTGAGGGTCTTCTCATCGGGTTTGACCACGATGATGCCCGACTCCTGGTTGGCCTGCTGGAGTGCTGTGAGATGCCGCTGCTGCACCTCGACCCTCTGCTGGGCCAACTTGTCCATCTTCTCGAGCTGGTCGTCCAAGTACAGCTGCGCGCCCGTGAGCTTCGTCCGCTGCTTCTCAATGCGATTGTCCAGCTCCTTGAGCGCACGATTGGCGTCGGCCAGCAGCTGGGCGCCCGTACGCTGCTTGGGTGGGGCTGGCGTAGGTTTGGCGTTGGCCTCCTCCTCTTGGGCTTTGCGACGCAATGTGTCCAAGGCGGCCGTGATGGTGGGGTCGCCCTTCTCGCCGACGCCCTGGTACGCAGCCAAACTCGTGATGAGGGAGACCGTGGAGATCGGGTCGGACTGCCCGCCATCGCCCTTCTGCGCCTCCACGGTGTCCCAGCCAGCCTTGGTGCTTGCGTACGTGGAGTGCCGCCATGGTGCCCACTTCTTCCACTGCCGTCCCGAGCGTGGCCAACCCGCAGAATGAGGTCCATTCTGTGCCCAAACTCCAGACGGTGGCGGTGGGACGCCGACGGCGGGGCGGAGCTTCGCCTTGCACTTGAAGCACTCGACTTTGCTGCTCCAGTTCCACTTGTAGCCGCACGCTTTGCACCCAATATACCCCGCTGCTTTGCCATCATCTCCCATGCCGCGGGTCGCTGTGCAACAGGAGTGCTCACCTGCGGGCTGCAGGCGGCACGCAGAGTCCTGGGGCGGACCAGGCTCTGCGAAACAGACAGGGTATGCCGCGGACTAGCGGTATCCAGTTTCGCCGATGCGGGCTCCGCCCGCAGAAGCATTAGCCTTGAGCCAAAATGGCTACGGAGGAGGAGGAGGAGGAGGAGGAGGAGGCGGAGGAGGAGGAGGAAGAGGAGGAGGAGGAGCCCCCGATAGTGAGTCCGCACCTTCCTGGGCAGGTTGGGGCCATGGGGCCCCCTGGCGGCGATCGCTGGGCGATTGGGGGTCGATGCACATCCCCCCCTATGCCTATCCCCGCCCTACGGTGAGGACATTGGAAAAGGATCCACTGGATGAGGAAGCCAGGGTCTGATGGAAGGCCAATGGAGGCTTGGCTATGGATATCACCACCACCCTCTCCAGATAAGGACTACTCCAGGGTCTGATGCCTCCTGGGCACATTCCTTGACGAACGCCCCCACGGTATCGCTGCCCCTGCGCAAGACGACAGATGCGGCACAGGGAGGGACGGCCGGCGCCACTCGCGAGGGCTGCCCCGCACTGCACGGCCAGGCCGGGCCGCCGCCGCCATACCAGAAGGCCCGGATCCCATCCACAGTGGAGGCCAGTCCACGAGAGACCTTCCACAAATAACCCAACCCTGCAACCCCAGGACGTCCATGCATTTTTGGTGTGGGGACGTTGCGCTCTGATCGCGAAACCATCGAAACCCAAGAACCCAGGGCACCCTGGAGGCAAGCAGGGCGTTTCTCGGCATGGGCCCCCACTGTATCGTCCTTGCGCGGAGCCTACTGGAAGCGAGCCTCGAAGGAAGACGCAGCCCGACCGGGTGAGTCCGACTCCGACTACCCTTACGTCGGGGCGTGTCCTCCTACAGGTGGATTTTTGACGAAAGTAATAAATAGTCCAAACTATTCCAGAGTAGTCAAAAAATCAGAAGAATCGTCCTTAGACTATTCTTTTGACTATCTTTGAATGTTCCTCCTGTAGAGGGACAGGCCCGACTTAAGACTACCCGTGCAATGCAAAGGACGGCGGGGCGCGCCGGCGCAGTTTTCCCTGAGCGCGCGCTGTGCAGGAGGCGATGATCTGCCGCTGCTCCACGATGAGCGACCCGCGTCGCTAGCTACCGTTTGAACTCAGCACGCGAGGTGGAAGTGAGCCTCGAAGTCCCAAGAGGAGGAGCCCCCCCCTCTGCCCTGAGAGCCGGCGTCGCGAGAAACTGCAACACAGGGCAACACCACGACTGGAACCCGACGCCCCTCGAGCCCAATCGATCCGCGAGGGCCCAGGGCCCGAACCTGGGCAACAAGCAGCCCGGCGCGACAAACACTGCGACGCCAGGATGTCTCGGGGCTGTCCGCGCCGCCGGGCGACGTCGGAGGCCCTCTGAGGGGGCGTCTCGGGGGCCTTTTGGGTTGCCTGGAAGCCGTCTTGGCCTCTCGTGGTGCCCTCTCGGGCTGTCTCGGGGCCCGCACTGAGCGTCTGAAGGCATCCTCTGGGAGAATCAGCATGCACCTATACCGCTACTCCCCGGACCTCTCCCGCGGTGCGTTCTGTCCAGAGGCGAATCCAGCGGTGGCGACGAGGGCCTCCCCCGCGAGGCCCAACAAGGCGAAACCGATGCCAGGGCAGCGGCATCCGTACACGTTCCCCCCCTGATCCTGGGGAAGGCCCCCTTTGGGACCCTCGTTTTGAGACCCTCTTGAGGCCCTCTTTGAGACCCGCTTTGGGGCCTTCTTTGGGACCCCCTTTGAGACCCCTTTGAGGCCCTTTTCTTCGGACCTTCGCCCCCCTTGGGACCCTCTTGGGGGCCCCCTTTGGGACCCACCCTGAGACCCTCTTGAGGCCCTCCTTGGGGCCCTCTTGAGGCTCTCTTTGAAACATGCGCCCCCTCGAGGCCCTCCCGAGGCCAATGACTCCCTGGAGGGCCGGCTGCCGCGGGGGCCGCCGTGGAACGGCCACGGAGGACCCGGGGCGCGCAGCGCGGCCGCGGACCGCCCCGCGCGCGCCGGGGGTCCTCCTCCTCCTCCTCCTCCCCTCCCTCCTCCTCCTCCTCCTCCTCCTCCCTCCCCTCCTCCTCCTCCTCCTCCTCTCCTCCCTCCTCCTCATTCCTCCTGCACTCCTCTCCTCCTCCTCGTCCTCCGCCGTCCTCCTCCGCCTCCTCCTCTCCTCCTCCTCCTCCTCCCTCTTTCTCCTCCTCTCCTCCTCCTCCTCTCCTCCTTTTTCCTCCTCCTTTCCCTCCTCCTCCTCCTCCTCCCCTCCTCCCTCTTTCTCCTCCTCCCCCTCCTCCTTCTCCTCCTCCTCCTCCTCCTCCTTTCCCTCCTCCTCCTCCTCCTCCTCCTCCTCCTCCTCCTCCTCTTCCTCCTCCCCGAGAGCGGCGGGCGCCCCGGCCTGGTCCGCACCTGCGACTCGAGCTCGGCCACCTGCGCGGGTCTGAGGGGCCGATTTTCCATCAACGCTGCCATAGGGACGGGGGAGACGGGAGGATGGGGAGGTCCTCCTCCTCCTCCTCCTGCCTCCTGCTTTCTCCTCCTCTCCTCCTCCTCCTCCTCCTCCTCCTCCTCCTCCTCCTCCTCCTCCTCCTCCTCCGCCTCCGACTTCTCCTCCTCCTCCTCCTCCTCCTCCTCCTCCTCCTCCTCCTCCTCCTCCTCCTCCCCTCCTCTTCCCTCCTTTACCTGTGGCAGTGGTGGTGGCAAATCGGCCCATCGAGGTCGGGCGCCTCCCGCGCAGTGTCGAGGTCCGAACCCTGCCTCCAGTGACTATCGGTTATCTGGAATCGAGGTGGGGCGGAGGCCCAAACCCCCTCGCGTTGCGTAAAAAACGCGACGGATGTTTGCTTCGCTATTTTCTGCCTCTGGGGGCCCTTACCGGGCCTCGCGACCGTCGAAAAACTACTCGCCAGAACGAAAAGCCGGCCCCGGGGAATGGGTCCGGACCTCCGGGGGTCGCGTAGTGAAAACATCATGGCGTCGGGGGTCTGGGGGCAGGTTGAAGGTCGCTGGGGGGGCAGCGTTGTTTCCAGGGCCAGATCCCCGTACGCTCGCTGGGCGCGCTTGATCGGTCAACAGCAATCCTTACAGCCGCCCTTCGCGAGAAGCTCTGATCTCAGGTTTGCTCTTGCCGACGATTGGGCTACTCAGGCTTGCTCTCGCCCTACAAAAGCATTGCCCTCTCCCCCGTCGCCCCAGAAGCACAGGTCGCGTTCGCTGCCCCTCAGCGAGCTTCAAGGGTCAGGGCTCGGACTTCGCCACCTGCGCGGGCCGGGCGCCCGCACCGAGCAGGCCTTGGGTCGGGCGTGCCCTCCCACGGGTCGGGCGCGTGCCCTCCTGCGGGCGCCCAAAAGGGGCCCCAAAAGGCCCCTTTGGGGCCTTTTTCTGCACCCCCCATTTGGGTCCGAAGGTGGGTCCTCCCCCCCTTCCTCCTGCTGCCTTTTTCTGCACCTCTCCTCCTCCTCCTCCTCCTCGTCCTCATCTCCTTTTCTTCCTCCTCCTCCTCCTCCTCCTCCTCCTCCTCCTCGTCCTCCGCCTCGTCCTCCTCCGCATCCTCCTCCTCCTCCTCCTCCTCCTCCTTCCCCCCCCTCCTCCTCCAATCCCCGCCCTGGTGGGCCTCTGGGCGCCGGGGGGGCCAGGCCTGAGCTGCAGCGAGTCGCCAAGGCGGGCCGGGTCGGACACGGATCCGACCGCCAGCGACTCGTCCCGAGCCGGACCGAAGTCGGATCGCCGCGCCCCGCTGCGGCCGGACCCCGCCGAGGATGCCTGCGAATCGAACCGCATCGAAATGGCCGCCCCTGGCGGCGAGGAGGAGGAGGAGGAGGAGGAGGAGGAGGAGGAGGAGGAGGAGGAGGAGGAGCAGGAGCAGGAGCAGGAGCAGGAGGAGGAGGGCGAGGAGGAGGAGGAGGAGGAGGGCGAGGGCGAGGAGGAGGAGGAGGAGGAGGAGGAGGAGGAGGAGGAGGGCGAGGAGGAGGAGGAGGAGGAGGAGGGCGAATCGAACCGCGTCGAAGGCGGCTCGGATCGGATCGGCGGCGGCCCCGTCTCGGAGCCCCCCCTTTAGCGAGGCATCCTTGCGTGCAAAGCGGCCCGGCACCAGACGCGGCGGGCGCAGGCCCGCGCAGACGTTGCGGCCACGGCACCCTCTCGAGGACCGAAGTGGCACAAAAAGTCTGACCATCGACTTGGCAGAGGGGCTCCATCGACATCCGCGGCGTTCGAAGGGCCAGGTTTTTGCCCGACTCGATGACATACGATTGGGGTGCGTTCGGATAGCCCGCTGGAGGTGTGTCCCTGAGCCTTTCTTGTATAAGCGACCCACACTTCCTGGGGGTGATCGACCCTCGAGGTTCGAGGCTTCTCTGCGACTTCGGCCTTCAAAGCCCATGGAAGGCCCCAGGAACGTCGGACACCGGTCCGGGATCGAATACCTGCCAAGCGATGGACCTCAAGGAGAGGTCGGGGGATTGGTTTTGAGCAGATCTTGTGTCACAGGAACTTTCGACGCAGGCAGGCAGGCAGGAGCCGCGCCCGGACGCAAAAAATAGCATGCGGAAGACATTCCTGAAAGACATGCAAGAACACCTGCGTGCAGACGCAGTGCCTCGGTGGACAAGCGCCGGACCCTTTGTTCCGGAGCGTCGCGAGGGAAAGCCGCATCTGTACTCGAGGGAGGGAGAGGGGGGAGCAGGGAGGGAGGGCGGGAGGGGAGGAGGGGAGAGGGGAGAATCTACCCACAGTATTCTTCTACGACCCTGCGCCACTCACGTGGGGCTCCCTGCAGCAAGGATTGCAATCGATCTGGGTCTCTTCCCGCTGCCTATAGAGCCCTCCAGGAGCTTCCGACGGCCCGCGCGAGATTCTTGAATCTGCGCGGGACGCCCCTCCGGGGCGCGCGGGGCCCGCCATGGGGCAGAGCCCCGGAGGCGCCGCCCGCGGGGTCCGGCGCGGAGCCAAGAGCTCCGCACGGACCGTCGAAAGTTTCTGTTCACAGGCCGGCGGAAGACGTCGGTAGAGGCATGAAGTAGGACTCTCGCCATCGCTCGGACGTCCATTTCCCGTGCATTTTTCGGTTTCGTGCGTGTTTTTTTTGCTCGATGGTCCAGGATCGTCCTCAATGGTTCTCGCCGAGAAAAAATGCACACGTCCGAGCGATACCAGGGAATGCGGATGGAAAGTGGATTGGGCTCAGGCCCTCCCAGGGAGGAACCAAACGCAGCAGAGGCAGATGTGGGTTCCTGAAGTAGGAAGGTGCCTGAAGCAGATTGCGACCTGGGAATCCAAAGGTACATAGCTTCAACGACAAGCGTGTATGTAAGTATTCCGCCCCCAGAAGCACCCCCCGGCCCTGCGCGCCTCGCACAGGCAAGGAGTGAGTCAACCGTTGCGACAGACGCAATGGGGGAGACAGTGGGGGGGGGGTCAGAAACTCAGCTCACGAAGCTTGTTTGCCGCAGCTCACGAAGCTCACGAAATTATACATATATCTAAACTAGAACCACGCGCGCCCTTCGCGCGCGCTTAGGTTCTAGTATGCATCGAGCCTTGGCAAGTTCACTGCTGCATGCATGCACGCATGATGTTCACAGCTGTTCGCAACGCCTTGACAAATTCACAACTGTAATGCTGTATCCTAAATTGTGCGAGCTGTTCAATGCGCTCTCGCCGCCCTTGTTGTCACTGCAATGGCCGCTGTCGCCGCCGTCGCCGTAGCCGTCGTCGTCTTCGTCGTTGTCTTCGTCGTCGTCGTCGTTGTCGACGGCATTAACAATGAAAATCTTTGGAGGATTCCCCAGATTTTACGTGTTTGCATTGTCCCCTCCTCACTTCTCCTCCTCCTCCTCCCCCTCCTCCTCCCCCTCCTCCTCCTCCTCCTCCTCCTCCTCCTCCTCCTCCTCCTCTACTCTTCCCCCTCCTCCTCCTCCAGGAACGCACGGGGCTACGATTCGAGCGGAGTTGCAGGAGGAATGCATTGAACAGCGTGCGTAAATTCGTTAGTTTCTCGCGTCGTGTCGCTCCAATGCTCGTAGCCCGCGTTTCGCGCGCGCTTAGGTTCTAGCACGCCCCAGCCCGTGGCCAGCTCACAGCTGCTCTCACCACAATTGCCTTGAATTTCAGCCCTAGAAAAAGGCCGCGGATCCAACAGCGACGAAGCGACGACACGGGTAATTACACCCGACAAATCTAAAACGAATATATGCAAACATGGATGTCCTTTTGGGGCGCCTTTCGCGGAAGTCGCGAAAACCTCTTGACCTACCCAAGCTATTTCTTGGGCCGTGTTGGGACTCCCCTGGGCCGTCTTGAAGTCTCTTCTGAGCCACCGGGAAGCTCTGGGGAGTTCCTCAAGAGCATGGTGGGTCGTCTTCGTGGGGCTCCTGTGAGGCATCTCTGGATCTTCTGGGGGAGCTCTTCGGTGCATAGTGAACGCCTATTTGGAATCTATTTGTGGCCCCTTCGGGGGGCTTCGGGGCCTCAGTTCTCCTGGGGGCCTCCTTGGCTGTCTCAGAGCGTTCGTGGCCCGACGCCTTCGGATGCCGTTTTGGATGCCTCCGTGGGCAATCTGGGGGCTTTCTGGGGGCGTCTTCGGGTTGTCATCGTAGCTTCTTGGGCTCGTCTTGGGAGCCTCTCGGGCCCTCTTGGGGTGGTTCTGCGCCGCCTTGGGGCCCTCTTGGGGGGTCCCTGGGTCGCCTGAAAAGCAACAGGGAAGGCCACGTCAGCCGCACTGACGCTGTGAAGAGCAGCTTGGCAAGAATGTAAAATTGCACGAAAACAGATCGTTCTTCAACAATTTAGGTCTCTCGGAGGCTTCCTGGAAGGCCTCTCGGAGCTCCATTCGGGCGGTCTTCGGCCGCCTTGGGAACCTCTTGGCCCTTTTGCGATCATCTTGGACCGTCTTGGGAGCGTCTTTGCGGCCTCTGAGCGTCATGTGGGGTTGCCGAAACAGGGTTCCGAAGTCCAGTGAAACCCTTGGACCACTCAAAGGGCCGCCGGCTCTCAGGACTGAACTTTTGACGCCGGGGGAGGGGGGGAGTGGGCCGCCCCCTGGCCCAGGGACCTGGTCGCCGGCTAGAACCACGCGCGCACGCTTCGCACGCGCTTAGGTTCTAGCCGCGCCCGAGGAACGTGCACCGCAAATTGCACCTTTCGTGAAGCTCCCTATGGTGTCTCGATCCTCGTGAGGGATGTGCCGACACGGGCGCCGTCACGCATTGCGGCCTGCGGTGGGCTCCCTATGCGGCCACGATCCTCGTGAGGGGTGTGCCGAAATGGGCGCCGTCACGTGTGCAAACTCTGCCAATGCCGCCTTCGGTGGAGCTCCTCTAGGCCCACGATCCTCCTTGAGGGTGTGCCGAAATGGACGTCGCCACGCATGCGAGCTCTGCCACTGGGGCCTGCGGTGGAGCTCCCATCGGGAACTACGATCCTCGTGAGCGGTGTGCCGAAGTGGACGCCGACACGCGTGCGAACCCTGCCAATGCGACATTCGGTGAAGATCCCTAGGGGCCCACGATCCTCGTGAGGGGTGTGCCGAAATTGACGCCGTCGCGCATGCGAGGCGAGCCCTAACGCTGGGGCCTGCGGTGGAGCTCCCTATGAGGCCACGATCCTCGTGAGGGATGTGCCGACACGGGCGCCGTCACGCATGCGAACCCTTCCACTGTTGCCTGCGGTGGGGCTCCCAATGGAAGCTACGATCCTCGTGAGGGGTGTGCTGGCGCCGTCACACATGCGCACCCATGCCACTGAGGCCTTCTGTGGAGCCAACTATGGGGCCACGATCCTCGTGGTGTGTGTGTGTGCGTGTGTGTGTGTGTGTGTGTGCCGAAGTGGGCGCCGTCACGCATGCGAATCCTGTCACCAAGGCCTACTTTGGAGCTCCCTAACTATGGGGCCATGATGCTCGTGAGGGTGTGCCGACTTTGGCGCCGTCACGCATGCGAGCCCTGCCGCTGCGGCCATTGGTGGAGCTACCTCTGAAGGCTACGATCCTCGTGAAAGGTGTGCCGAAATCGGCGCCGTCACAACTGTGAATCCAGCCAATCGGGCTTTCGGTGGAGCTCCTTGTGGGGCCACAATCCTCGTGAGGGGTGTGCCGACATGATTGCCGTCAAGCATGCGAACTGCGAGCCCCCCTACCACTGAGACCTTCTGTGGAACTTTCTGTTGCCACGGGGCGTGTACGGTGGGTGATGCTGATGATGATGCTGATGATGATGATGCTGATGATGATGGTGATGATGATGATGCTGATGATGATGATGCTGATGATGCTGATGATGATGCTGATGCTGATGATGATGATGCACGAAAAAGAGGGTGAGGAGAAGAAGGACGAAGAGGAAGGAGGAACGCGGGGCACTGCCCTTTGCAAACGAGGACCCAACAACACAAGGTTTTGGGAAACAATAGTGTCGTTTAGTTGCTGCAGTCCACGGACAGGCGCTCCAGTGAGGGTAGGTGATGATGACGAGAGAGCGGAATGTGATGAGGGTAAGGACGAGGACGAGGATGTTCCCGACCCTCCTTGGTTGGGTATTCGTTTTGAATAGGGCAATGTGGTCTCCACTTCCTCCGTCCCGTCCCGTCTCCCTCTTGCCTCCTCCTGTCTTGCCTGCGGGGGGCTGCGATCTGTGAAACTGTCGCCACTTTCGAGGCCTGCGGGGGGGCCCAGCACAGTGACGCCACGCGCGGACCCAAATTAGACCTCGCCATCCCGGGGGGCTGCGATCTGTGAAACTGTCGCCACTTTCGAGGCCTGCTGGGGGGCCCAGCACAGTGACGCCACGGCAGACCCAAATTAGACCTCGCCATCCCTGGGGGGCTGTGATCTGTGAAACTGTCGCCACTTTCGAGGCCTGCTGGGGGGCCCAGCACAGTGACGCCACGGGCGGACCCAAATTAGACCTCGCCATCCCTGGGGGGCTGCGATCTGTGAAACTGTCGCCACTTTCGAGGCCTGCTGGGGGGGCCAGCACAGTGACGCCACGGGCAGACCCAAATTAGACCTCGCCATCCCTGGGGGGGCTGCGATCTGTGAAACTGTCGCCACTTCCGAAGCCTGCTGGGGGGTCCATCACAGTGACGCCACGGGCAAACCCAAATTAGACCTCGCCATCCCTGGGGGGGGGGGGGGGGCTGCGATCTGCGAAACTCTCGCCACTTTCGAGGCCTGCTGGGCGGCCCAGCACAATGACGCCACGCGCGGACCCAAATTAGACTTCGCTATCCCTGGGGGGCTGCGATCTGTGAAACTGTCTCCACTTTCGAGGCCTGCTGGGGGGGCCAACACAGTGACGCCACGGGCAGACCCAAATTCGACCTCGCCATCCCTGGGGGGCTGCGATCTGCGAAACCGTCGCCACTTTCGAGTCCTGCTGGGGGGCCCAGCACAGTGACGCCACGGGCAAATTCAAATTAGACCTCGCCATCCCTGGGGGGCTGCGATCTGTGAGTCCGTCGCCACTTTCGAGGCCTGCTGGGGCATGCTGGGGGGTCCATCACAGTGACGCCACTCGCGGACCCAAATTAGACCTCGCCATCCCTGGGGGGCTGCGATCTGTGAAACTGTCGCAGCTTTCGAAGCCTGCTGGGGGGCACAGCACTGTGACGCCACGGGCAGACCCAAATTCGACCTCGCCATCCCTGGGGGGCTGCGATCTGTGAAACTGTCGCCTCTTTCGAAGCCTGCTGGGGGGGCCCAGCACAGTGACGCCACTGGCAGATTCAAACTAGACCTCGCCATCCCTGGGGGGGGGCTGCAATCTGTGAAACTGTCGCCACTCTCGATGCCTGCTGGGGGGGCCCAGCACAGTGACGCCACGGGCAGACTCAACTCAGACCTCGCCAGCCCTGGGGGGCTGCGATCTGTGAAACAGTCGCCACTTTCGAGTCCTGCTGGGGCATGCTGGGGGGCTCAGCACACTGACGCCACGCGCTGACCCAAATTAGACCTCGCCGTCCCTGGGGGGCTGCGATCTGCGAAACTGTCGCCACTTTCGAGGCCTGCTGGGGGCCCCAGCACAGTGACGCCACGGGCAGACCCAAATTAGACCTCGCCATCCCTGGGGGGCTGCGATCTGTGAAGCTGTCGCCACTTTCGAGTCCTGCTGGGGGGAAACAAGACCTCGACGCTCACTTTCGAAGCCTGCTGGGGGGGGGGGGGGGGGGGGGGGCAGCACAGTGACGCCACGGGCAGACTCAAATTAGACCTCGCCATCCCTGGGGGGCTGCGATCTGTGAAACTGTCGCCACTTTCGAGGCCTGCTGGGGGGCCCAGCACAGTGACGCCACGGGCAGACCCAAATTAGACCTCGCCATCCCTGGGGGGCTGCGATCTGTGAAACTGTCGCCACTTTCGAGGCCTGCTGCTGGGGGGCCAGCACAGTGACGCCACGCGCGGACCCAAATTAGACCTCGCCATCCCTGGGGGGCTGCGATCTGTGAAACTGTCGCCACTTTCGAGGCCTGCTGGGGGGCCCAGCACAGTGACGCCACGCGCGGACCCAAATTAGACCTCGCCATCCCTGGGGGGCTGCGATCTGTGAAACTGTCGCCAGCACAGTGACGCCACGCGCGGACCCAAATTACCTCGCCATCCCTGGGGGGGCTGCGATCTGTGAAACCGTCGCCACTTTCGAGGCCTGCTGGGGCCTGCTGGGGGTCCAGCACAGCGACGCCACGCGCGGACCCAAATTAGACCTCGCCATCCCTGGGGGGCTGCGATCTGTGAAACTGTCGCCACTTTCGAGGCCTGCTGGGGGGCCCATCACAATGACGCCACGCGCGGACCCAACTTAGACCTCGCTATTCCTGGGGGGCTGCGATCTGAGATCTCCGTTGTTGAAGTGGCTAGCGTTGCTCAGGGATTGTAACTAATCAGCTTTATCTAGCCCTTGTCATGTAGCCAATGTCCTGCGAGTCTCCCGAATTCCGTCTGCAAACATCTGTAACCCTCGTTCCGTCATCGCCCCCCCTATAAAGTGTCCTAAACTATTTGCGCCCCGCGTTTGCGTAAGGGCTGGGTACGTCGCCAGGGTAGCGTTCCCAACCCTCCTTGGTTGGGTACTCGTTTTGAATAAAGGGACTGTTGTCTCCACCTTCATTCCTCCCGCCCCCCTCCCGCCATCCATGGGGGGCTGCGATCTGTGAAGCTGTCGCCACTTTCGAGGCTGCTGGCTGGGGGGGGGCAGCACAGTGACGCCACGCGCGGACCCAAACTAGACCAGGCCATCCCTGGGGGGCTGCGATCTGTGAAACTGTCGCCACTTTCGAGGCCTGCTGGGGGGCCCAGCACAGTGACGCCACGGGCAGACCCAAATTAGACCTCGCCATCCCTGGGGGGCTGCGATCTGTGAAACTGTCGCCACTTTCGAGGCCTGCTGGGGGGCCCAGCACAGTGACGCCACGCGCGGACCCAAATTAGACCTCGCCATCCCTGGGGGGCTGCGATCTGTGAAACTGTCGCCACTTTCGAGGCCTGCTGGGGGGCCCAGCACAGTGACGCCACGGCGGGACCTCGCCATCCCTGGGGGGCTGCGATCTGTGAAACTAGAGGCCTGCTGGGGGAAGCACAGTGACGCCACGGGCGGACCCAAATTAGACCTCGCCATCCCTGGGGGGCTGCGATCTGTGAAACTGTCGCCACTTTCGAGGCCTGCTGGGGGGCCCAGCACAGTGACGCCACGCGCGGACCCAAATTAGACCTCGCCATCCCTGGGGGGCTGCGATCTGTGAAACTGTCGCCACTTTCGGGGCCTGCTGGGGGGCCCAGCAAGTGACGCCACGCGGGACCCAAATTAGACCTCGCCATCCCTGGGGGGCTGCGATCTGTGAAACTGTCGCCACTTTCGAGGCCTCTGGGGGGCCCAGCATAGTGACGCCACGCGCGGACCCAAATTAGACCTCGCCGTCCCTGGGGGGCTGCGATCTGTGAAACTGTCGCCACTTTCGAGGCCTGCTGGGGGGCCCAGCACAGTGACGCCACGCGCAGACCCAAATTAGACCTCGCCATCCCTGGGGGGCTGCGATCTGTGAAACTGTCGCCACTTTCGAGGCCTGCTGGGGGGCCCAGCACAGTGACGCCACGCGCGGACCCAAATTAGACCTCGCCATCCCTGGGGGGCTGCGATCTGTGAAACTGTCGCCACTTTCGAGGCCTGCTGGGGGGCCCAGCACAGTGACGCCACGGGCGGACCCAAATTAGACCTCGCCATCCCTGGGGGGCTGCGATCTGTGAAACTGTCGCCACTTTCAAGGCCTGCTGGGGGGCCCAGCACAGTGACGCCACGCGCGGACCCCCCCAAAAAATAGACCTCGCCATCCCTGGGGTGCTGCGATCTGTGAAACTGTCGCCACTTTCGAGGCCTGCTGGGGGGCCAGCACAGTGACGCCACGCGCGGACCCAAATTAGACCTCGCCATCCCTGGGGGGCTGCGATCTGTGAAACTGTCGCCACTTTCAAGGCCTGCTGGGGGGCGCGTTTCGTAGCCCCATAGGGAGCTCCACCGAAGGCCCCAGTGGTTGCTCTCGCATGCGGTTCCTCCACCCAGGGCAGCGGCTCGTGGCTCCATAGGGAGCTCCACCGAAGGCCCTAGTGGCTGCTCTCTCGCATGCGGTTCCCACACCCAGGGCAGCGCTTCGTGGCCCCAGAGGGGGCCCCACCGAAAGCGGCACCCACAACGCGTTACGAACAATTGCTTATGGTTGGGTCCTTCGCCAGGATAATTGTGGTGACCCTGGCCAGAACCTCCACAGCGGCACGTTCGAGCTCCGTCGGCCAGCTGTGGCAGGCCGGTGGGGGCCGGAAAGCCAGGTGACTCTGTTGTGAAGGGCGTCGTTCTGCACAGTGTCGTTGGTTCGCTCGGGCAGTAAACGAGGACGGACAACAAGAAGAGGGGAAGAGTCCTCCTCCTGTTCTTCATCCTCCTTCTTCACCTCCTTCCTCTGCTCCTATTGCCAAAGACAACACATGGCTTTGGAACTCATAGCATCCGAGCTATAGTCCCTCGGAACACGCACGCGCTTCGCGCGCTTAGTTCCTGGTAAGCACCAGCCCTCGACTTGTTCACTGCTGCGTGCATGTACGCATGTAGTTCACAGCTGTTCGCAGTTCCTTGACAAAGTCAACGCTGTAGTGGTGTCTCCTATATGGTGCGAGACATTTCATGCGCTCTCGTCGCCATCGTTGTCACTGCAACGGCCGCCGTCGCCGCCGTAGCCGTAGCCGTCGCCGACGTCGTCGTCGTCGTCGTCGTCGTCGTCGTCGACGGCATCGGCGTTGAACGGCTTAGGCGGCTTCCCCAGATTTTACGCGTTTGTATCGTCCCCTCCTCCTTACTCCTCCTCCCCTCCTCCTTCCTCCTCCTCCCCTCCTCCTCCTCCGTCCTCCTCCTCCTCTTCCTCCGGACTACGATTCGAGCGGAGTTGTAGCAAGAATGCGTTGAACAACTGGAATAAAATCGTTACCTCGCTTCGTTTCGCTCCGATGATCGTACCGCGCGTTTCGCGCGTGCGCGCGCTCAGGTTCTAAGACGCCCCAATCCGTGGCCAGCTCACAGCTGCACTCAAATAAACACGCACATTTGCCTTGAGCATAACTTGAAGACAGAATGAGACCGCGGATCCAACTCCTCCTCCTCCTCCTCCTCCTCCTGCTCCTCCTCCTCCTCCGTCCCCGCGGGCGCGATGCCAAGCTATACAACGACGGGTGCCCTTTTGGGGCACCCCTCGCGGACGTCGCGGAAAGCCTCTTGAGCCCTCCGAGCTACTTCTTGTGCAGTCTTGGGACTCCCTTTGGGTCGTCTTGAGGTCTCTTCTCAGCCACTTCTGGGGACATCTTAAAGAGCCTGGTGGGTCCTCGTGGTGCCGATTGTGTTCAAGCCCTTGTGGGGCTTCTTTGGGGTCTCTTTGAATTGTGTGGGGGAGCTCTTGGGGACATCTTGAAGGCCTATTTGGGGCTATTGGAGGCCTCTTCTGGGCGCTTTGGGGGCCTCTTGGGGTCTCTTGGGGGCCTCCCTGGCTGTCTCAGAGCGTTCGTGGCCCGACAGACGCCTTCGGAGGCCGTTTTGAATGCATTCGTGGTTAATCTGGGCGCTTTCTGGGGCTGTCATCGGGCCCTCTTCGGGGCTTCTTCGGCTCGTCTTGGGTGCCTGTTGGGCCCTCTGGGGGTGACTCTGGGCAGTCTTAGGGCCGTCTTGGGAGCTTCCTTGTTCGCCTTAACAACAATAGGGGGCCACGTCAGCCGTCTTGGATGCGGTTAAGAAAATCTGGGCGATAATGCAAAAATTGCACGAAACCCGATTATTGGTCAAAAGTTGGGGCTCTCGGAGGCTTCCTGGAAAGCCTCTCGGAATCCTCGGGCATTCTTCGGCCGCCTTGGGGGCCTCTTGGGCCCTTTTGCAACCATTTTCGGTCGTCTTGGAACTGTCTTGGCGGACTCTGAGTGTCCTGTGGGGTCGCCGAAGACGATTTTCGAGGTCCAGAGAGCCACCTGGACTACTCGAAAAGGCCTGCGGGCTCCGGGGACGAGCATTTGACGCCGTGCGGGCCGGGCGGGGGGGCGAACTTGGGAATAGTGGGACGCCCCGGGGCCCAAGGACCCGGTCGCCGGGCTATTTATATAGAACCACGCGCGCGCTTCGCGCGCTTGGGTTCTAGCAAGCCTCGGCCACTGACAAACTCACAGCTGCCTGCGTGTGGGTAGCCACGAACGGTGTGACACCTGGTCTGAGGGCGCAAGAGCGCGGACCGAGCAGAGAAGCTTCTCTTGGGAGATCGTGGGGGGTACCCTACAAGTTCGTTGGGTGTTTGAGATCCGCCTCACCAGTGTCGTGAAGCCATCTTGTGTGTGCGGGGTGCAATACCGCTCACATTTCTCATTGCCCCAATCCCCTCTCTAACGTCTCATGTGCACTGGTTGCCCGTGCCTGCTCCCGTTCGCTCCCTCTCACCCGCTGCCTCCGCTGCCGTCTGGGCTTCGGAGGGCCCTTGAGCTGTTTGGCGACAGCGCCCGCTTGTGTGCATTCGAGCGAGAAAGGTTGCGAGGCTCACAGAGCCCACACTCCAGAGATCCCAAAGGTCCTGTGCATCGGACCACGCTCCGAGAAACCCCTGTTTTGAGTTGATATTATTGAATTGGCAGCGCAGAGCAACTTTCCTACGGACAGTGCCGCCATGTCGAGGAGGAGCACGCCTCCCAACACGCCACCTGTTGGTGGCCGCGCTGCTGCAGATGAGGGCGATGACGACGATGATGGAGAGTTCTCGGCCAAAGGAGGCAAGCGAGGTAAAGGACGTGATCCACACGACGACCCTCGCTCCAGGCCTCGTGGCAACCTACCGCCGCCTCCGGAGTTCGACGGTAACATGGAGGATCCCAAGATATACAGACGCTATAAGGCGCAGGTCGAGAACTGGGTTTTGATTGCGAAGAACATCATCGGCCCCGAAGATATGGCACCAAGACTGTATGCAGCGCTCAAAGACAAAGCTTTCGATCACGTGGAGAACGAGAGCCCGACAGTTTTCGCAGTTCCGAACGGTGTGGTGCTCTTACTCGACAGGTTGGCCTATGTCGATCAACGCCCGACGGTCAAGATAGGCGCCGCGATGGACGACTTCTTCCACATGGAGCACGTCAGGCCAGGCGAGACACTACTTCAGCTCGCCACTCGAGTAGACAAGGCGGTGCTCCAGGCAAAGTCGGTCGATTTGGACATCCCAGATCCGATTATCATTAGGCAGTTCATGAAGAGTTCGCAGCTGGACCACAAGACACAGGCCACATTATTGATGGCAGCAGGTTCGAAGTTCGAGTGGAAGCCTCTGAAGGAGCAAGCGGCCATCTTGTTTCCCATGCCGCTGGTGCCGCGCAATAGGTTCCAAGGAGATCGCAAGTACCGTCCTCAGTACAGCGCTCACGTTACGAACCAGGAGACGTACGAGAGAGAGGTCACCGAGCCCGAATACCAGCACGATCACGAAGATTGGCAGGTGACCGACGCAGATCTCGGATACGACGACTCGTACGACAACAGCTGGGAGGAAGATCCCGGCGACTTCTGGGACGAGCAGCTGCCTGAGGCGTTGGCCAGAGAGATCCACACAGCTCACGTTACGTTCAAACAGGCTCACGATCGTCTCAACCAGGCCAACAGGGCACGAGGTTACTACAACACGAAGGGCAGCAAAGGCAAGGGTAAGCACGGCAAGGGCTAGCAGCCGAATCGTTCCGGCAAGGGCAAGGGCAAGGGCAATGACGGAGGCAAGGCACGACGTGGCATGTCGTTGGAGGACCTCAAGAAGGTGACGAACTGCTCGGCTTGTGGCGAGATCGGCCATTGGGCAGGTGACCGCCAGTGCCGAGCGCCAGCCTCAAAGAGAACATCGACAGGTACGACGGCTACACGGAGTGCGAACGAAGCCTCACAGTCTTCCGACGCCTGGTGGCCACCTGCCCATCAACAGCCTGCCAGTCAACACGAGCACGATCAAGATGGACGAACGACTTCAGGCGCGTCTTCGGCTTCGACAAGACATGGTTACAGTGCGAACAGATTACCCACAGTTTCTGAATCTGAGTATGTACATCAGGTCCTAGCGGCGACCAACAATATCCACGAGACACTCGGTACGACGCCGCCTCAGGTTGCCGGGTCACGACGTCAGGGTGCTGTCCGAGAATACGGACTTCACGAAGATGGTACACAGCACCAAGAGCCCGATCACGCACGACATATCATGATGACGTACGGCAACGGTGGCCAGAGGACGAAGTTCAATACGAAGAGCTTTCACAAGGAGCGCTCGATCTACATGATGACGATGGTGAAGGACGTTTTCAGCACGGTGAACATCGACAGCGACGCCAACCTTCTGGTGCTCGACACTGCGTGCCAGACGACGGTCGCTGGACTACGAGGGCTTCGACTATTTCAAGAACGTTATCTCGACCGACAGGGTCTACAGGTATGCTCTCAACCTGAACGTGAACAGTATCGCTTCGGTCCTGGCGAGCCGATGACGAGTACAGAACGTTGGTCAGTACCGGTCGGAGTTCACGGACGTGCGATGGTTTTGCACACTTCAACGATTGATGATGTGGCGACGGCTCGTTTACCTTTCCTGGGCGGAAGAGACTTGATGACAGATCTTGGTTGTGTGATCGACCTCGCTGGTTCTCGAGTCCATTTTCTGGCTGCTCAGCTTCCGAACGTACAGCTTGTGATGTCTAAGAGTGGACATCTCGCAGTTCGGATCGACGACTGGCCAGTTACAGGTTTTCCAGTCGACGCAGGCTTTGAGATTGATGCCTATACAGTTTCGGTGTGCGAGCGCAGCCTGCGAGAGTCGAATCACATCTCACTATCTCTCTGCGATCGTCGGTCAGCTCGCGTCACCGATCGAGACGACCGAGAACACCACGACGTACATGATTCCGATCGAGCCGAACGACAGCACCGAGAACTACGACACCGCAAGCCCGAACCCGATCGAGCAGTACCTCAGCTACGTCGAAACGTCCCCGATTCGATTGACAAGTTCTATGAGTATTTCCGAGATCACGATTGGGGCGATCTACGAGAATACGGTCGCGAGATCCGATTCGATTGACAAGTAGGTCCGGGGCGATCTACGAGAATACGTCAGGAGAACGACGATGAGGAACGAAACAATGACACGGAGATCCATCGACATGTTCCGTTCTCAGCCGAAGCAAACTACACGATCGATACCAGAGCCATTTCGGCGCTGAGTCATTCTATGAGGACAGCCTCAAACGATTTCCATTCTCCATATCCAGAGACCGTGTATGCCACGGACTCCAAAGGTCACCACCGAAGACCTGCGGGCACGATGCTTGTGGTCATCAGAATGTTCGACAGGAATCAAAGGTACAAGGTGATCGACAGTTTTCTCAGCAGACAGTTTCCAGCGATGCAGATCTTGTGTCAGGACAAGACCGTGGACAGCTTCATTCCAAATGCCAGGACAGGATCACGGACGAGGATGTCATGCTACCCGGATCCGAACAAGACGTGCTGCCATCCTACCAACGGGGAGCACGAGCACACAGTTCCAGCCGGGAAGTTCAAGGAGTGCCTCTATTGCGGGACGGTCTGGAAGGGCGAGAAGTACCAGATCAGGACGACGGATGTGATCTTTTGGAATCTCCACGGGACGCGAAAGACTCCAGGCGCAAAGATCGATCGCATCACTCCATCGGCAAGCAGTTCATGCGCGCCGCCTTCCTCGTCGGCTCAGCGCTTACCTCCATCATCACGGCCTGGGCGCCCAAATATGACACGAAGATCATCGAGTCTACGAAGGAGGAGGTCACCAAGCGCGGAGGCGATGGACGAGGAGCAGGACTCGAGCTGGGAGCGACCACCTCATGCGGAAGCCAACTAACGACAGGTCAGGCGAAGAGGTACTACGGCATGGCCAAGTCCGCCTACAACAACTTGCAGCTCGAGAAGCGCCTCTATGAGAGACGAATGCAGAAGAGCCGTTTTCCACGACGCCAGCGACGCGGCTTCGACATCTACGAGATCTTCGCGGGCGAGTGCGGCATCACCCTGCATGCCACCGACCGCGCCAACGGCTGGGGCATGCGAGCTCTACAACCGGTGGACAAGCTGTTCGGTCAGGACTTGAAGAAGCAGAAGGCCAGGAAGGAAGTGCTCGAGACGATCGACAAGTGGCGGCCGCGCTTGGTCATCATCCAGCTTCCGTTTACACTCTGGTCGCTGCTCAACCGCAACGTCAACTACAAGGAGATGCCCGATGTGCTGGAGGACCTACGCGATGAGGAGCGGTGCTTCATCACCTTCACGAAGGACATCTTCGACAAGCAGAAGGACTACGGCAACCACGCCCTGCTCGAGAATCCCGCTACTGCCGACTCGTGGCGCGAGGAGGCAATCGTCAAGCTCAGGAACGACAACTACGAGTGCACCTCTAATATGAGCATGTTCGGCATGGTCGGCAACCAGGGCCTCCCCATGAAGAAGCTGGTCCGTTGGTTGGGTACGCATCCACTTCTCATTCAAGAGCTCGACCGACACTGTGACCACAGCCATCCACATGAAGAAGTGCAAGGAGGTGGACCTAATTGCAACACCAAGCTCTCACAGGTCTACACCTGGCAGCTAGCCGACGCCATCTGCCGAGGTCTCACCAGGGTCATCGAGAGCGAGGAATTCGGACACGGCATCTACCTGTGCAGCTACTACCCCGTCTCCTACGACGCTCCAGCCCCTACCGTGCACCACGTCTGCTATTCGGCGCCCGACATGGACGATACAAAGTGGAAGAACATCATGCAATCGGTCGTCGATGTCATGAGTCGAAGGAACGCCCCCTCAGCTCAGGTGGCGCAGGACTCAGAGATGTGGAAGCGGGTGTCCGAGTTGGTTCCCTGGCAGCTCTTGTACATGTAGGCCGCCTTCCAGCCGAAGGCGAAGCGTCTTAAACCTGAGTATGGTCCAGACGTTCATAGATGTTCCGTTCTTCTACTCGAAGATAATCGCATCATCGTCGAACACGAGTACGTCCCAGAGGCCTACGCACCACGAGAACGATTTCAAGACCCAGTACGATACGGGTTGTTTATTATCGGACGTGCTCCAGTTGGCGAAGTACCAGCACCACCTCGACCACCAGTCGAAGGCGAATCACGACAGCCAGTCCCAGTACCCGACGAACCACCGCCAGACGAACTTCAGCCTCAGCCTGTTCAACAACGTGCCGGCGACGAGATTTGGTTCGCTGGACCCCCGCTCACGCCGGAGGAGAAGCGCGCCGCCCCCATCGTTGCCAGGATGCACCAGAACTTGAGCCACCCGCTGCAGACTGATTTCACGAGGTTCCTGAACGCGAGCGAAGCGAGCCAGGTTGCGATCGATCTCAGCCGACGTCTGCGATGCAGTTCATGTTTACGAAATGTCAAACCACGACGCCCACGACCCGCCAAGATTCCATACATGGGTTCGTTCAATGCTCGAGTTGGTTTGGATTTCTTTTATCTATCTGATTCTGCTCTTACGACACATCAGTTCTTGGGAATTTTGGAGATGTCAGGTTTACTGATGGTGGTGGTTCATTGTCCGACTCGTGATCCTACTCAGGTGCTGGAGATTTTCAATTTGGCTTGGTTGTCTTGGGCTGGTTATCCAGATCATGTGGTGTGCGATCGTGATGGAGCTTTTCAGGCTGCTTTCGTTGAACATCTTGAGGCTCACGACGTTCACGTCGAGAAGCCCCCAGCTGAAGCTCACTGGCAGTCAGGACGAGTCGAGGCGAACATCACGCTCTGGAAGCACATGGCTAAGAAGGTGATTGACACGATGCAGCTTGCCGGAGTTGAGGACATGAAGCTGATGGCACCTGCGATCAACCAGTCTCGTAATTCTCGTGTTCGACAATGCGGTGCTTCACCATATCAGTGGACTTTCGGTAAGGACCCGAGGATCCCCGACAGCATCACCGACCCAGCTAACTCTGCCGTCGTACACAGCGCCATGACCGCAGATGCCGAGCTTGCTAAACGAGCCCGGGTACGAGCCCTCGCAGACATGGCCTTCACCGAGTACGACAGGTCCGAGTCTCTCAAGCGCGCGATGCTTCGAAATTACCGACCTTGCCGAGGAGACTACGCACCGGGAGATCGAGTGGCTTTCTGGCGTCAGGCGAAGAACAAGAAGGGCAAGCAATACCCAGCAAGGTTCATTGTGGCTACTGTGGTTGGTCCTGGTGGTAGTGGCGGTGCCGATGACAGCAATGTTTGGGTACAGTCTTCAGGACATCCGATCTTGGTTTCAAAAGAACAACTTCGAGAAGCACATGGTACTGAATTGTGGATACCTGATGAGGAGGACTTGACTGAGCTACGCAAGGCTACTCAAGCACCACCTGAACGATTTCACGACGAACGTGCGGTACCACCTGCCGAGATCGACCCGAACGATGTGATCGTGTCTGATCTAGCCGCTGCTCTACGAGATGAAGGAGGACGTGAACACGTTCGAGGACTTCTACCACCTCCTGCTCAGCCACCGGCTGAACCACGACAGCTAACCGAGGCCTGCGGCTCCGGGGACAACATGAACGACAACATACTGCCAACTGTTCGGCCACTACCTGAAGACGCTGTAGGAGATACTCGAGCTGCCCGGCGACCTCGCTTTGCAGAACCAGAGACGCCAACAACACCGCCTACTTCACCGGCACCAGGCGCGACCTACGTTTGCTTCAACGGCACTGAGCAGAACTCTGCCATTCCGATCTACATGTGCGAGCAGTATACTATTCTCGAGTCACCAGCCTACGAGGTCTACCTCAACAACAACGGCAGCTTCACTATGACCAAGAAGGACCAGAAGGCGCTCATTCGTGAGATCCCCTACTCGCAGATCCCTGCAGATCAGCTACATCTATTTCGAGAAGCTCTGGCCCGTGAATGGTCATCTTGGCAACGTTTCTCAGCCGTGGAGGTCTTGGATCTGAAGACGTCCAAGTCTATCGAGAGCGACCCCGAGAAGAAGAAGCGCATTATTCCATCAAGAGTCTGCTACCGCGACAAGAATGCCGGACGTGGAGTTTCTGAGATCGACGCCAAGGCGAGGATCGTGGGTATCGGCTACAACGACCCCGACATCATGACTCTCAGACGTGACGCACCAACACTTACGAGAGCTGGTTTTTACATCTTGTTGCAGACGATCTCGAGCTGGGACTTCAACTTGTTCGGAGGCGACGTTACCACAGCCTTCCTACAAGCCGATCAGACCAAGGCCCAGCGCGACAAGCCGATCTACCTTCGACAACCTTCTGAAGGACTTCCAGGTGTTCAACGCGGTGCTCTCCTACTTGTGCGACGTGCTATCTATGGTTTCGTCAATAGCCCTCGCCTGTGGTGGCGAGAACTTCGTGACTTTCTTATGCACATCGGTGGCAAGCAGTGTCTGCTGGACAAGGCTCTATTCTGTTTCTACAACAAGTCATGTCGCATTATCATGATTATCGGCATCCACGTGGACGACCTCATCGGAGGCGCAGATGCTCGAGAAGGCTCCAAGCTCTTGGAGACCATCCGCCAGAGGTTCACTTTTGGCAAATGGTGGGACAACAAGTTGACCTACTGTGGCAAGCATCTTAAGAAGAACGAGAACGGCACGATTTTCATCAACCAGAAGGAGTTCTGTAGTCAATGCGTGCCGGCGCCACTGCCGCGATGGAGATCTGCGACGCCTGAGGCCGAGCTCACCAGCGAGGAGAAGACCAATTTCGCGAGTGGTGTAGGATCTTGTCAATGGTTGAGACGAGGCCGGATCTAGCTGCTGCGACTTCTCTTGGACAAGGCTCGAATCCGAAGATTTCTAATTTGATGGCTATCAATCGTATCCTACGCGAGGCACGAGATTCTCAAGATGTTGGACTATATGTTGTGCCGCTGGATTTTACGAGAAGTGTTCTCATCACGTTTACTGATGCTGCATGGGCTAACGCTCAGGAGAATCAAAGTCAAGCTGGTTTCATGGTTTTCTTGTCAGATGAAGATAGTTTGACTTCCAAGGGCGGAGCGGCTACTCTACTTGATTGGCGTTCCCATCGTATTCGTCGAGTGGTTCGAAGTACTTTGGCCGCCGAAGCAATGGCAATGGATGCTGGTGTGGACACAGCTTACTTTCTGCGTCATTTGTTCGCCGAGGTCTTGTTTCGGGACTTCAAGCCGGGAATTTCAGGTAGGCTCCCGAGTTTCTTCATGCCGATTAAGGTGGCAACCGATTGCAAGTCTTTGTATGACATACTAACTAAAGAAGGGACTCCATCTACAACGCTGGAACGGCGTTTGAGTATAGACATCGCTGCGGTAGCACATGTTGCCGAGGAGTTCGATGACGAGAATCCGAAGTCTACTGTGTTTTGGGTGCCGACCGATAAGCAAGTTGCGGATCATTTGACCAAGGTAAAACCTCCGAGTCAGTTGCGAGAGACTTTTGCGAATAATGAACTGAGTCTCCGGACGGATAGCGGATTACCCTCGTGAGTGAACGGTTTCCTGTTCTGTTTCATAAGGCTAGGTGACACGTCTGAGATGTCACGTTTCATTTCCATATTGACGTTTTCCGTGTTTCGCCGCCGTGCGAAAGCCTGCCCGTACGTTTGCTGCGTAAGCTATCGTGTGAATCCGAGCTACGGAAGCAGTTTAATTCGTACGTCTGTTCGGGAGATTTTGGGCAACAGTAAAGATAGTGAGTGCAATACCGCTCACATTTCTCATTGCCCCAATCCCCTCTCTAACGTCTCATGTGCACTGGTTGCCCGTGCCTGCTCCCGTTCGCTCCCTCTCACCCGCTGCCTCCGCTGCCGTCTGGGCTTCGGAGGGCCCTTGAGCTGTTTGGCGACAGCGCCCGCTTGTGTGCATCCGAGCGAGAAAGGTTGCGAGGCTCACAGAGCCCACACTCCAGAGATCCCAAAGGTCCTGTGCATCGGACCACGCTCCGAGAAACCCCTGTTTTGAGTTGATATTATTGAACGGGGGCGGTTAGGGAAGGTCGTCGGTCCTCTTGGGTCGGTTTTGTACCGTCTTGGGCTGGCCTGTTGGGGGCCGTTTGGGTCTTGGGGACTCGTGCGGGCGTCCTGGAGGCATATTTTGGTCTCTTGGGGGCCTCTTGGGAGCCTTCTGGGGGTCTTGGGGATCCTCTTGGGGCGAGAAGCTCGAACCTACAATTCGAATTCCCCCTCTTGGGCCCCTGTTAGGGCCCACTTGGGGCGTTCTTGGGCCGTCTTGGGCGCCTCTGGGGCCGTCTTGAAGCCCTGTTTGGCCGTCTTGGGTCCCTCATCTTTTGGTTTTGGTGCTTTTCCAACAGAATTCCCCCTTGGGCTCCCCGGCCCCTCCCGCCTGCCACCTGGAAGGGACTGCAAACTGCGCATGTCGATGCCTGTCACGCCTAGGATGGCCCTTACTGGACTCCAAGGCGCCTCCAAGACGGCCAAGATGGCCTCCAAGTCAGCCTAAGATGGTCCAAGATGGCCTCCCGGACGGCCCAAGAGGGTCCAAGATGCCTGCAAGTCCACCCAAGAAGCCACCAAGACGGCCCAAGAGGTGCCCAAGAGGCCACCAAGATGGCCGAAGAGGCCTCCAGGAGGTCAGCCAGGAGGGCCTAGAGGCTAAAACTATATATATATATATATATATATATATATATATATATATATTCCTGTGGAAGGTTTTTGAACCATTGTCGCATTTGCTCCTTTTCGGCCTTCCAGCGGCCCGAGACGGCCCAAGAGACCCCCAAAATCGCCCCAAGGTCGCCCAAGATGCCTCCAATATAGCCCCAGAACGGCCCAAGAGGCCCCCAAGACGGCCCCAAGAGGGCCCAAAGACGGTCCATGAGGCCTCTGAGACGCCCAAGAAAGCCTCAAGTCGGCTCAGGGAGGCCCCCAAGACGGCTTCCGACGGGCCAGGAGCCCACCAAGACGGCCCAAGATGGCTCCAAGATGGCCGAAGAGGCCTCCAAGAGGGCCCCCAAGAAGGCCCGACGAGTCCAAGATCATTGATTGCTTGGGTTTTCGAAGGATGTTGGCATTTGCTTTTCCCAACCATCCTGTGGTGTTGGGTCCTCGTTTTGAAGAGACAGCGCCCGGCGTTCCTTCCTTCCTCTTTTCCTTCCTTCCTTCCTTCCTTCCTTCCTTCCTCCTCCCCCTCCTCCCTCCTCCCAGCCCTGCCTCTGCCCAGTGCATGTCCTCGTCGTCGTCTCCCCCACCCAGCACGGCGTTTCGTGGCCCCCCTTGGGAGCTTCACCTAATGCCCCAGTGGCGGTGTCCACATGCGTCTCCCCCACCCAGCACTGCGTTTCGTGGCCCCCTTGGGAGCTCCACCTCAGGCCCCAGTGGCGGTGTCCACATGCGTCTCCCCCGCCCAGCATCGCGCTTCGTGGCCCCATGGGGAGCCGCATCGAAAGGCCCCATTGGCGGTGTCCACATGCGTCTCCCCCACCCAGCACGGCGCGTCGTGGTCCCATAGGGAGCTCCACCTAATGCCCCAGTGGCGTTGTCCACATTCGTCTCCCCCACCCAGCACGGCGCTTCACCCCATAGGGAGCTTCACCTGAGGCCCCAGTGGCGGTGTCCACATGCGTCTCCCCCATCGAGCACGGCGCTTCGTGGCCCCATAGGGCACCAAAACGGCTTCCGACGGCGTCAGACGGGCCAGGAGCCCACCAAAACGGCCCAAGATGGGCCTAAGAGGCCTCCAAGAGGTCCCCCAGGAAGGCCCGAAGAGGCCCAAATCGCTGATTCCCTTTCGGTTTCTAAACGGATTGTGGCATTTGCTTCTTTTCGGCCTACCGACGGCCCGAAACGGCCCAAGAGCCTCCAAAGATCGCCGCAAGATCGCCCAGGAGGTCTCCAAGATGGCCCCAGAACGGCCCACCCAAAAAGTCCACAAGACGGCCCCAAGAGGGCCCCAAGACGGCCCAAGAGGCCTCTGAGACGCCCAAGATGGCCTCCAAGACGGCCCTGGGGCACCCGAAGAGGGCCCCAAATCGGCTCAGAGAGGCCTCCAAGACGGCTTCTGACGGCGTCAGACGGGCCAGGAGCCCACCAAGACGGCCAAAGATGCCCCCGAGAAGCCCCCAAAGGCCCCCAGGCCCAAGGAGGCCGCCAAGATGCCTCCAAGAGGCTCCCAAGATGCCCCCTCCGCCTCCTCCTCCTCCTCCTCCTCCTCCTCCTCCTCCTCCTCCTCCTCCTCCTTCTCCTCAACTTGTTCCTTCTCCTCCTTCTATTCCTCCTCCTCCGCCTCCTCCTCATCTCCCCCGCCATCCTCCCCCAAGTGTTCCCTTGGGCGCCCGAGTCATCCGGGGTAACTCGGGTCCGGGGTAACTCGGGTTTGGATTCCCGAAAAACGAACCCGAGTTAGCCCTGACCCGAGTTACCCCTGATGAATTGGGGCTCTGGGCGCCGGAATTATCCGGGGTAACTCGGGCCCGGGGTAACTCGGGTTCGGAATCCCGAAAATCGAACCCGAGTTAGCCCTGACCCGAGTTACCCCTGATCAATCGGGGCTCTGATTCCCCGAAGGGTTTCCACAACGGTTGGGGAACACATGGTCCGATAGCTTTGCAGAGCTCTTGCCACAACACTCGGCCACATGGGCGATTCTAAAGGCAGGGGGCGGCGGTGATTCGCCGTAGGCGCCTTCGATAACACTAACGTCTCAATATGCGCTGATCATTCCAATCCGCCCCCGCATGATGTTCCCGCGACTCTGCTATATTCCATTGTGATAAAGAGAGGGGGCCGGCAGCAGGGGGCGAAACCCTTACGGATAAAAGCAAGGGCCGCTGCTAAAAATCACCGCCAGGTGCTGCAGGTGGACGACTGCTCAGAGAGTCGGCTTGCAGCACGCATACAAACACACATACACACACACACGCACTTTTGCGTCGGCGGCTGGGTAGAGGTTACTGCTCCGGCGATCTGGCATCAATGGGGCGCGCTAAATGCAAATTGGGCCGCGGTGCGCGGGGGAAGAAGAAGGAAGCCCGGCGCAGGCGGGAAGAGAGGAAGCCAGGCCCGACAAACACACACAGACGTACAGGCGCACGCACGTACACACACAACACAACACAAAACCACACAACACAACACAGCACAGCACAGCACAGCACAGCACAGCACAGCACAGCACAGCACAGCACAACACAACACAACACAACACAACACAACACAACACAACACACCACACCACACCACACCACACCACACCACACCACACCACACCACAACACAACACAACACAACACAACCACAACGCACACACACAAGTACACTCTTCTACAACCATGGTGCGAGCATCACTCCCAGACACGCCACACGAGCATTAGGTCGGGCATGTCCTCCTACAGGCAGATTTTGGAGGAACAATACAATATAGTGAACAAAATCCCCAACTAGTCCAACATAATACTTGAAAACTCGTCACCAGACTACTTTTGTTAAGGGAACCTCCGATCAGAAATCCAGGGTCTGGAAGCCAGTGGAAAGCCAATCGTGGATTGACCATGGATATCACCGCCGCCCTCATCAGATAAGGAAACCTCAGGGTCTGAAGCCTCCTGGGCACGTTCCCTAACGAACGCCCCCACTGTATTCCTCCTGTAGAGGGACACGCCCGACTTAACACGAGCACAGTGCAGCCACACCTCTGGAATGCGGTCTCCGTTGACTTCCAGGTCGGGATCGACGTCTGCTGGGCCCTTCCGCGGGTCTTCCTCTGGCGCCCCTCGCGCACCGGGGCGCTGCTGAGGCCCCAAATGGGGCTTCCTTCGGAAGCTGGGCGAGGGCTGGCAAATCCGTGGCTGCTAAAACGGTCTTCCCCGAAGAAGAAAACAAATTCCCAAAACAAAACTCAACGCGCTAAACAGTAAACGGGCTGCTTCTTTCTTTCGCACTGCCGCTGGCCCTACTGGGCGCGTGAATGGAATTGTGCAGTTCCTGCCATGACACTGCGTCGAGCTCATAGCGACCCCGGGGGCCTTTGCCTGGGTCAAGGGAGGTGTCTGCGCTTACCCAGCCGCACCAAAATTACTGAATCAACCTGCCAGCGCAAGGGGAGGAGGAGGAGGAGGGGAAGGAAACAGAGACACACACACACACACATATATATATATATATATATATATATATATATATATATATAGATACACAAGATGCATTCACACGTCCATGGTGAGATACTTACAGAATTGAGATAGCGCTGCGTCTAAAGCTAAAATTTCTGCTTCAAACGCAGACCGGATGCTCGTAACAATCTCCCCCATTAGCGCGAGCTCTTCGTAGTGGACCTCGTGCCCCTCGACGCCCCGAGCCCCATAGATGACATAGCCTATCGGGCTGCTTCCCAGAAAGAAAACAACAATTTCCCGGCGCTCCTTTTTAATAGCTACGGGTTTGCCAGCCTCCCCCTGGCTTCTGATTCGCTCCTCATCCAGGGTTTCTTATGGCGCAACTTTCGCAGTAGAGCAGCATGAGTAAGACTCCTAGCCTTGACGCCGATCTGTTCACAAGGTAGAGCCACCGAAATCTGGATCGCTTGACAAGGACCCGCTTTCAATCCTGAGTCGTGTTTGACAGTTCTTTGGGCGCCCGAGTTATCCGGGGTAACTCGGGTCCGGGGTAACTCGGGTTCGGATTCCCGAAAAAGGAACCCGAGTTAGCCCTGACCCGAGGTATCCCTGATGATTCGGGGCTCTGGACGCCCGAGTTATCCGGGGTAACTCGGGTCCGGGGTAACTCGGGTTTGGATTCCCGAAAAAGGAACCCGAGTTAGCCCTGACCCGAGTTACCCCTGATGATTCGGGGCTCTGAGTTCTGGGGGCCGATAGAAGGGCCCCTGGATGCCGAGCGTGACCAACAACCTCCCGTCGTGTCTTATGTTGCAGCGCTGCGCCCGGAAACCTGTGCTCAGCGTGCCGCCGCGGCGGTCCCGGCGACACGCTGTCCCCTGCAAGCTGAACAGCGTGCCGCTCCGCTCCGCGGGGCGGGAGGCTCGGGAAAGCTCGGGACGGTGGGCCAGAACCCGCCGGCCACACGCTGTCCAAAAGTTCCCGACCGTAGGCTTACGTCGGGCATGTCCCCTCCAGGGGGATTTGGAAGAAAAAATAAAAAAGCAGTCCACACCTTTTCAACAGTTATCAAACATACTCCAAGAATCGTTTCCATACCATTGTATTACTATTTGGCAATCTCCCTCCTGTAATTTTGATTTTCCCCCTTTAGAATTCCTCGTGTAAGTTTGACATCTGCATCCTGTAGTTTGGAACGTTTGATTATGTTTGAAAACTGTTTGGGGATATTCCTGATGTAGAGGCAGACGCCTGACTTCACCGCAGGGGAGCCGTACACTCCACCGGCGCGCTCGACAAATACCCAGAGCGGCACGACTGCTTTTGAGCGTGGCCGGGGACTCCCAAGAGCCGCGGGCGCGTGCGCGTTTGGACCCAAGGCCCCGAGGCGCAGCCTCCTCCTCCTCCTCCTCCTCCTCCTCCTCCTCCTCCTCCCCCTCCTCCTCCTCCCTTCTCCTCCTCCTCCTCCTCCTCCTCCTCCTCCTCCCTTCTCCTGCTCCTCTTCCTCCTCCTCCTCAGCCTCCTCCTCCCTCCTTCCTCCTCCTCCTCCTCCTACGAATTGAAAGCGGCAGGGTGACTTTGCCCTGGCCCGTGAACTGGGGTCCAGAGCATGGCACGGTCGACGGTTTTGAAACGTGCCCCGAAAGGCCTCGCTCACGTGTGCCAATCGCAGAATTCACAAAAGCCACAAGAAGCGTGCAGTGAGAATCCGCCACCTTGCCGCAGGGACTGAGCGGAGTGTCCTCAAGTTCCTTCGGTCTCTCTGCGTTGCGTACTGCATGAGGAGGCCCAGACCCCAGACTTCCCAAATTCCTGGGCGGTCTGGGGCGTTCCTCGGCGCCCCCGAACGAGCCCCGCGTGAGTTCGGGAACACACTGACCCGGGTCAATTCAAACCCAGGCCAAGCGGGCATTGCAGGATTCTGCAAGATCCTGCGCGATCCTGCAAGATCCTGCACCCAAGCCCAGGTCAATGCACCCCTGGCTCTGCAAGATCCTGCAAGATCTGGCGCTCTGGCTGACCTCCGTTTGGATTGACCCGCGTTTCCTGAGCCCCGATGACTTCTTGGGCTCCCTCCTGGGCTGTCTCTTGCAAGCCCTTGCGACCAGCCCTAGAGGCCCAAGCCACGGAAACAACATGTACAGTCGACTCGTGTCACAAGGATGCGCGATAAGGATGCAAGGGCATTGCACGCCCACTTCGAAGCTTTTCGAGCGGGGCGCGGCCAACGTACGTGGCCAAGGATGGACCGATGAGGCAAGGATGCAAGGGTACTCTTGGGAGATTTGCCCATCCTTCCTGTGCGGGTTGACTGTCTTGCCAGTCTCAAGAGCGTCCCAGAGACGGTCCACGATGCCCCAAGGAGCGCCCTAGGGTTAGGTCGGGCATGTCCCCCTAAAGGCGGATTTCGGGCGAAAAATAAAACATAGTCACAACATCTTCGTACATGGCCAACAATGGTGGAACAATCCTTCCCTGACTATTTGTTAAACTATTTTTGAATTTCCTCCTGTAGAAGGGCAAGCCCGACTTAACGATAGAGCCCCCCACAATCCTCCCACGAGGCCAACCGAGTCCTCCAATAAGCTTCTGGGTCACGACCCCGACAAGCACGGTGGCCGGATGGGCCGAAGGCAATCGGATACCAACGACATTATGCTCTCACATCTGCGCCGGCATATGCTGGAGCTTCCCCAAACTAATACTTTCCATATCCCCATGTGATTTTCAAAATCGGTAAACCAAGTTGAAGCCACAACACCATCAGTAGCATGGAAAACGTCGGAATATGCAATCCGTGTAAGCGAATATGTGAAGGTGCCACTATTCAATTCGGACGGACGTAGCCACTCGTCACGATTCAAGTTCACGAATGAAAACTCTGAAGTTATGGATGCATGCGTTTGATTCTCGAATCGGAACCTGTGAGCTCCTTCAGGAAACCAACTCCAGGCATGCCCAATCATCTGAAGCTTACCACCGATGTAGTTCGAATATCCCCAATGATGTGGAAGCATACTGGGCACCGTTAGTGTCAGCGGAAATTCTGTGCTGTTCACTGAGCTGCCGGCGAATGTTACCAGCTCCTCTTTTCGCAATTGGTTGTAGGATCGAATCACCTCTGTCTCGTCTCTCCATCGTATCCACCATATACCCGTCAGGTCGATCTCGGTAGCTGCGACGAACTCATTCGAATTCTTCGCTGTCCCCGAAACAACTGGGCGCATTTGAGGGTCACTCGCGATCACATCCTGCACATCGAAAGCCTGTATGCCACAGTTGCGCAAACCACGCAACCCCGCAACAGCAGGAAATATCATGGTCATGATAACGTAGGCGGCGCAGAAACTTCCCCAGCAACAGCAGCAACGTGCTGCGCAAGTTTCGCCACTGGTGCGTGCCGGCTTTTCATTAGAAAGTAACCCCTTCTGCTCTTCTTGCATGGCTAACCCTAGGCTCGGGAGCGAAAGGTACTGGCCACCCTGACGGTGAGGGCCTGTCCAGCAGCATAGCATGTCAGGCCATGGCCTTGAGCCAAAATGGCTTCGGTCCGAAACGCACTCAAAGTACGCGGAAGATCAGCAGCACAGGTCATGGACGCGGGAGGCTGACAACTCCTTCGCTGTGCTTTCTCGTGTTGCTCATGATGCCATGGCGCAGGAGACCATTCAGGGCATCGACGCGGCACTACGCAAGCCGTCGCGGTGCTCGAGTTGCCTGGGAGGCTCCGCGCCTCACCAAAGCGACCTCAACCGACTCCCTCGTTTCTCTCGAACGCCGGGTGTACGCACGCCCCCAATGCGACCTCCTTACCCCCGATGCATCGGCGTTGCATCGGCGACACCGGCGTGGCGAAAATCGGGCTCCACATCGAGCCGCATCGCCAATGCATCGACGATGCGGCGCGATCCTCCGACCCCATCTGCTCGGACCACATCCATGAGGCGTAGACGAACCCCCGTTTTCAATACGCGGTCCCCGAAAGTCCCGACCCTTTCCAGGGGACCCGATTCTCATCCCGAGGTTTTTGTTGGGACGGTCCCGAGGCCCGGCGAGAGCACCCCGAGGCCGAAAATTGCCCAAACCCTCTCCTCCTGATTTTCTTACGACGCGAGCATGTCTGGGCCTCTTCCTCGCCGTCCTCCTCCAGAAGGCGAGAAGACGCCATACAAAATACACTTTTGGCGCTCCGCGCGGGCTCCTTGGATCTGCGGTGGACCCCCCTCCCTGGCGCGCGGAGCGCCAGGGGCGGCGCTGGAGGCGCCGCCTGGGGGGCCCCGGCGCGGATCCAAGCAATCAAGGGCTCCTAAGTTCGCGCTTCGCGCTGCGCGAAGCGCGAATAACTTCGCGCTCTCGCGCCGCCCCCCAAGGGGGAGAAGAGGAGGACGAGGAGGAGGGGGAGGAGGAAGGAGGACGGCGAAGCGCGAAGCGCGAATAACTTCGCGCCCTCCTGGGAGCCCTTGGCAATCCGCGCGGAGCCCCCCCGCAGTTTCTGCGTGTGGCGTCTGGTCTTCTTCGATGCTCAGCTGCGCTCGGGCCGTGGGCGGACGCCCACCTCATCCCTTACTTGGGAGGCGGAGGAGGAGCAAGAGGAGGAGGAGGAGGAGAAAGAGGAGGAGGAGGAGGTGGAGGTGGAGGAGGAGGAGGAGGAGGAGGAGGAGGAGGAGGAGGAGGAGGTGGAGGTGGAGGTGGAGGAGGAGGAGGGAAGAGGAGGAGGAGGAGGAGGAGGAGGGAAGAGGAGGGAAGAGGAGGAGGAGTAGGAGGAGGAAGAGGAGAAGGAGGCGCAGCGGCGTTGGCCGCCCCCGCTCCGCGCTCGCGCGGGCGCGGCCCCCCGGCGGGGCCCGGCGGCCGCGCGGCTCGAGTGCGGGGGCTCCCCCCCTTGGACGCCACAAGGGGGGGCCCGTTCCGGAGAGGGCGGGGGCGGGGGGGAAGGGGCCCCCACTCCATCGTGCGTGTACCATCAGGAGCTCCTCGTCTGTCATCCCCCTCCTCCTCATCCCCCTCCTCCTCATCCCTCTTCCGCATCCCCCTCCTCCTCATCCCCCTCCTCCTCATCCCTCCTCCGCCCTCCCCCCGAAGTGCTTAACTCGTGGCGTTGAGGTCCCCACACCATCGTGCGTGTACCATCGGGAACTCCTAAATCTGTCATCTCCCTCCGCCTCCTCCTTCCTCCTCCGGGGGGCCCGCTCCGGAAAGGGGGGGGGGCGGGGGGAAGGCCCCCACACCGTCGCGTGTGTACCATCGGGAGCTCTTAAATCTGTCATCCCCCTCCTCCTCATCCCTCCTCCGCCCTCCCCCCGAAGTGCTCAACTCGTGGCGTTGAGGTCCTGAGAAGGGTGTCCTGGCACGTTCCTGGATTTTCAGACCCCACGGGGCACTTGCCTCAGTGGAAGTGGAAGTGGACCCTTGCAGGGGCTTGTAACGAGGGAGCCTGGAGGGAGGGTGTATTTCAGCATCGTTGATGAGTGTTGGTTTTGCAATGCTTCTCCTGCTCCTCCTCCTCATCCTCCTCTTCCTCCTCCTCCTCCTCCTCCTCCTCTTCCTCTTCCTCCTCCTCCTCCTCCTCCTCCTCCTCCTCCTCCTCCTCCTCGTGGTTCTTCACCTGCTCCTCCTCCTGCCACTCCTCCTGCCCCTCCTCCTCCTCCTCCTCCTTCTCCTCCTCCTCGTCCTCGTCCTCCTCCTGGTGGGCGGGCTCTGGCGAGAACCGAAGCGAATCGGTCTGCTGACCGGGAGCAGCGGGCCAGGCGCCCGGTGACGCACAGAAAACGCTCGGGCAGACCGAAGGAGACGGGCAAACGGGCAGACACGCCATGCGACAGGCGGTGCGTGGGTATGGGCACAAACGGAAAGCGATGGGGAACCCGAAATGTACCGATGCCGCCACAGTCAGTCCTTATCACAAGGACGCGCAACAGGGATGCAGGGGCCGTGGAGGGCCATGCTGACGTTTTTCGAACTGGGCTGGCCAGCGAAAGTCGCCGAGGATGGACCGAAGGGGCAGGGGTGCAAGGGTGACCTTGAAAAGTCGCTCATCCTTACTATGCGGGTTGTCTGTGCTCCCCAGACCTCTCCCCGGGTGCGCTCTGGCCAGCGTTTCGAGGCGAATCCAACGGTGGCGACGAGGGCCTCCCAGGAGGCCCACCGAGGAAGGGAAAACGAGGGAAGGGCAGCGGCACGAGCAAGAACCTTGCCCTCCTCCGAATCCTGGGCCCAGCATGTGCCCCAGCAAGGCATCGTGGTGTGCTGGTGAGCGACGCAAGAAAAAACGGGCTCGACTGCGCCGACATTCGCGCGCAAGCTCATCGCGTGAGGTCGCGTGTGAACGCCCTCGTTCTGAATGTCTGAACGTAGCGTGCCTCGCCAGCGGCCCGCGGAAGCCACTGCGTAGGGTCGCTACGTCATCTCGCGTAAGACCCGTTCTGATCGTCGATCACTAGCCCTCCCTGCGGATCTCACCGCTCCCGGCGCGGAGGAGGAGGAGGAGACGGAAGAGCAAGAGGAATAGGAGGAAGAGGAGGAGCAGGAGCAGGAGGAGGAGGAGGAGGAAGAGGAGGAGGAGGAGGAGGAGGAGGAGGAGGAGGAGAGAGAGGAGGAGGAGGAGGAGGAGGAGGAGGAGGAGGAGGAGGAGGAGGAGGAGGAGGAGGAGGAGGAGGAGGAGGAGGAGGAGGAGGAGGAGGAAGGGAGGAGGAGGAGGAGGAGGAGGAGGAGGGGCCCCCTGGCGCTCCAGGCTCGGGCGCCGCCGCTCGTGCGCGACGAGGCCAGGACGCGAATAACATCGAGCAAGGATGAATCGAGATACAGTCGGGGCGTTGACCTAAGGAACCCTAAATAAGGAACGAGGCCCCTTTTTACCATAAATTGAACTTCGATTTCCCATCGAAAACATAAGGAAAACCGGAGGCAAACTGTGACACAATTAAGGAACACGGAGCCCCTCCCCAACGAAAAGGGTTCCTTCTTCAGGGCCCCGACTGTACTCTGGATGTTTCGGGCGTCGCGGCCTTCTCACAACGTTCCGGAACGCCCTTTTGGACGCCCGAAACGGGTACGGAAAAAATTGGTACAGTGCCCAACAACGAATGTTGTCCCAAACCGACAGCGGCCGCTGTTGGGCAGGCGGCCTTCTGTCTCGAATGGACACAGGCCGCGGCGGCGTGGACAACGAATCCTGTTCAAAATGAACAGGAAATGCTGTTGGCCATCGTACCCATTCCTTCCGTACCCATTTCGGGCGTCCAGAGCCCTGACAACGTTCCGGAAGGCTCTGGAACGGATATTTATCGCTGTCCTGACCCCCGATCTATCCCCGCTCGCCCGACCGAGTGCGATGTGACGCCGTGTCTGGCACCACACCGGAAGAGACCCCATCTTGCGCGCCCCGCCCAAGCCATAGCGAACCACACCGGCTACGGCAAGCCAGCGGGGCCAGTGTGATAAAAAAAACGAGTGTGATAAAAACAACCAGTGTGATAACAAAGAAGTGTTTTTGATCACATTGTTTTTATCACACTTGTTTTCCCCACACATTGTTGATCACACTTGTTCGGAGGTCGACGGGAAGTCTATGACACCGCGTGGACCGCTCAATTCGCGAACGATCACGGAGCGGCGTTCCACCTCGAAACGTCGCGCCGGAGTCGCCGCCGCGCCAGCACGGCGCAAGCCTACATGTTTTCCTCCATATGGTGAAAATCGCCAGCTTCCCAACTGATGGGAAGGGGGCTCCTCCATGATAGTACAGGCCGAGAAGGAAGATGAGGGTGGGGAGGAGAGAGTGGAAGAGAGAGAGAGAGAGGGAGAGCAAGGTAGAGACAGAAAAAACGGGAGGAGCAAAATCGAGTTGCCTACTGCGGCCGACCAGCGGCTAGAGCTAGCGGCGCAAACCTACCAGACTGGTGGGATAGGGAGGAGGAGGACCAAGAACAAATATGTGGGCGTGCCTGAAACTGTGAGGACTTACGGGGCCTCAGAACCCACCCCACCCTACCATCAATTTGCCAACGGTCTATGAGCACTTCGCCAACGCTCTACCATCACTCTGCCAACGCACACACACACACACTCTGCATCCCCAAACGCGCCTGTGGGATGCAATCGACGATAAGTAATGCATCGACAAATTGGGGGAGCGTTCAAGAAGGTGAACAGTCTACCTTTCTGTGGGAGCGCGCCAAAGGCTGAGCACCCAAACGCACCTCGACAACAATGGCCGCTGGTCAAAAGAGGTCATGTGGTGGAAGGAAAATGTAAGCGGGGGACATACGCAACGAGACCGCAAGGACAGAGAGGCTGAGGAAAGAGTGCCAACGGCGAGCCGAGAGGACGCCGCGGACGAGCCCTGGCGGGCGAGTGACAGGCGAGGCTCGAACACGCCAAAAAAACCTCGAGTGACCAAAAAGACTCCGCGGCGCCAACACACAACGACACAAAAACACAGACGCACAGACATACAGACACAGGCAGACAGAACACACACAGGCACAAAGACACAGAGACACAACGACACAGAGGCGCAGTGACACGCAGGCATACAGGCACACAGACGGACCGGTAGACTGGCGGAGAAAGGGCAAGAGGAGGAGGCGGAGGAGGAGGAGGAGGACGAGGAGGAGAAAGAGGAGGAGGAGCCCGTCCGTGCGCGAAGCCTGGCTGGAGGCCACGCAATCCATCAACGCTGTGCGCCAAACCCCCAAGGACCACCGTTGCGTGGCGCCAAAGACACCAATCAGCGGCCATCCCGGGAAGGAAGGGTTGCGCCGGCCGTGGCCTCTAAACACCGCTACCCGGGAGCGCCGCGACAACCGCGAGGTCGGCGCACACACACACATACATACACACACACGCACGCACGCACGCACGCACGCACGCACGCACACACACACACACATACACACACAAACACGCACACACACACACACACACACACGCACGCACGCGCACACACACACACACACACACACGCACGCACGCACACATACACACACATCTATATCTATATCAATATATATATATATATACATATAGAGAGAGAGGGAGAGACAGGCACTCATACTGACACACAAGCACACGCATATGCATACGCACGTGCACGCGCACACCTACACACGCACACACGCACACACACACACACGCACGCACGCACGCACACGCACACACGCACACACACACGCACGCACGCACGCACGCACGCACAGCACGCACACACTTTGGTCGTCAGCGGGGCGGCGACTCGCCCGCTGCGGCCTGCCCGCTCCATAAAAAGTCTCTGCAGCCGCGCGCGCGACGGCAAGCACAGAAAGGAGACTCGCACGATCCGCTGGTCCGAGACGTCCAAAATAGGGAATCGAACTCTACACACAGACGTTTTTTTCCGGCCCTGCAATGAAGTTTGCACTGGAGACCGGATCCTGGTGTGGGACCCTGGCGTATACATTCTTCGTTGTTTCCACGGGACATCGGGGAAAAACATATACACCACACCACCCCAGCGTCGTCCCCGACCCTCAAAAAGTCCTGGGATTGACAAACAGCCCGCCACTGGTAGTGTATATGTTCCAGTTTCCGACAAAAGGCCCAAACTGGCCAGAAGTGCACGCCAATGGGCTAGCAAGACAAAGGCAAGGAGGGGCGCCGCACGCGCGCAGCGCGGGATGGCCAGGCAAGTGGCCCCCCGCCCAAGGGGGAGAGATCCCGCGCCAGGGGGGGTCCCAGTGGGGGGCGCGCGCCACGACGCGCGCGCGTGCAGACATCATCCCGTTCTTGTGCAATGGATTAGTTCTTGTGAAGTGATGAGCTTCGATGAGCACATGCACGCGCAGAGTATCATTTCAGGGCTGGACCTAAACGTTGTTTTTCGTTTGTGTTTCGCTTTGCTCTACCTGTTTTCCTGTACCTCCCTGCCAAAACGAAGCACAAAGCACAGCCGAAGTCCAGCAACACAGCGTTTAGGTCCAGCCCTGTATCATTTGTCAGGGATGGGGGAGGGAGGTCGATACCTGCATGGCCGGGATGGTATGACTTCAAGTTTAGGCAGACTGCATATCCTTAGGAGGAACAGATATATCTAACCCTAGCCTCGAGGGGGGGGGGCGCAAATCCGAAGTCCTTGTTAGGACGGGCTCCAACGGCGGCGACAAAGCGGCGACGGGGGTGGCGACGGCGACATCATAGCCGCCAGCCTGGCCCGACGGCCCAGACGACGGGCGGCGACGAGGCGGCGACGGGGCGGCGACGGCGACAACATAGCCCCCAGACCGGCGACACGGCCCAGTTCCTTAGAGCAGAAGTGAGAAGCCCCAAGTGCAGGCAGTGTTTGGGGACAAAACGTCCCTGAGGCAAGACCGAATTGGGGTAACACGAGCTCTCCTGTCTTGACGCTGAGCTGTCTTACCGAGTCTTCTGAAAGGGTGCTAGCACGAGTGCGTGGGTACATCGATCTATGAGCGTGTCGGTAGAGGTGTGCTCCGCCTGTTGGCGGCCACCCTGCACGAAGGATCCCAAACCCGACCCAGAGCAGCACCCGAAAGAGCTTTCCATGTCTGCCCAGGCGCGCCTGTCTCGCCTGTCTGGAGAGCGGGGGAGGGGGAGGGACGTCGGGGGCGTCAACGAGGGGGCTTCGCCCATCCTGGCCCGAGGCACGTGCGCGGCCCAGGGGGCCACGGCACGCGTTGAAACAAGAAGAGGGGGCCATCAAACCTGCCCTGGCCCCAGCATATGTCCAACCCTCCCAGCATGTCCACAGCCCTCCCCTGGTCTCCGCCCTCCTCCTGGCCGCCGCCGGGCGGGGGGGGGCACCCATGCGAGCGGAAAAACTGGCTCGGGTGAGCTGCCTGCACGGCGCACCCGCGGCCGAAGCCGAGGCCACAACGGCATCCGCCGGTCGGGGCGCGAACGGCGGATGCTCCGTGCAACTGCCGCCTGGCGCTATGCGGCCGCTCTGCGGCCGAGCGCCCAGGAAAAAAGCTAGCGCGCATGCACAGGCGCACTGCGCCCTGGGACGACGGAGCTGGGCTGCAGGTTCCCGCGCCCTCCTCCGTGCCGAAGCGTTGACGCATGGATTGGAAGTCGGCTGCTCCATCTCGTGCCGCGCAGAGGGGGGCGAGGCTGAGGGGAAAGGCGGCACGAAGAGGAGAGGAGGAAGAGGAAAGAGACACCGCCGCCCTTGAATCGGGGTTCACGCGAGGCCTGCACAACTGCGTTGAAACGCGGCCTGATGTGATTTAATAATAAAAACCCGCGGGCCTCCTTGGGGCCAATAGGCTGCGACAACCAAGCTGCCTTGTTCCTTGCACCAATTCTGCCTACCAAAATCGGACGTTGGGGGGTGCGATCGAAAATGAAACGGAGACCCCCCGCCAGGGAATCGGTTTCTTATTCGTGTCGTGCGTGCAGGCGAGGCGAAACTGTGTGGGCGGGCGAGAGGAATGATCTCGCCGTTGCTATGGCAAAATCGGGCGAAATGTTGCGCCCCCCCCCCGCGGGTGACCGACGGTGGCTCTGGGATGTCCCGCCAGTTGGCTGACAATGGCTTGGGGGTGTCTCGATGGTATCCCGATGGTGTCCACATGGTGCCCCGATGGTGTGCACACGGTGTCCCGATGGGCCCCCGATGCCCCGCGGGTGACTGGCGGTGGCTCTGGGATGTCCCGCCAGTTGGCTGGCGATGGCTTGGGGGTGTCTCGATGGTATCCCGATGGTGTCCACATGGTGCCCCGATGGTGTGTACACGGTGTCCCGATGGGCCCCCGATGTGGTCCCGATGGTGTTCCGATGGTGTTCCGATGGTGTCCAAATGATGTTCCGATGGTGTCCCGATGGTCCCCGATGGTGCCCGGATGGTGTCCCGATGGTGTCCCGGTGGTGTCAACATGGTGTCCCAATGGCTTCCACATGGTGTCCCGGTGGTATCCACATTGTGCCCCAATGGTGCCCACACCGTCACAATCGCAGTCATCGCAGTGGTCATCAGTTGGCCCCCCCCCCCACAACCTCCTCGTCACACGAAGGGTGGCCGTACAGAAGTCGGAAAATATGGGGGGGGAGATCGAGGCGAAACGCAGACCCCCTTCACCCGGAGATCGGCTTCGTCTTCGTGTTCCTGTTCGTGGTCGTGCGTGAGGGCGAGGCGGAGCTGCACGGGCGGGCGGGAGCCAGGAGCCCTCCTCCGGCCAAGGCGCCGCCCGGCCAGAAGGCCGCGCCCCTCCGGGGTCGGCCGGCGGTGGCTGGGGGAGGGGCGTCGCCGTGGTGCTCAGTCGGTGTAGCATCGTGTCCCGTCGATATCCCGTCGGTGTCCCGTAGTGAGATCGACAGTGGGACTGGCAGTGAGATCGAGCGTAACATCGATAGTGGCATCCATAGTGAGATCCATGGTGGGATGGATCGTGGGATCGATGGCGAGATCGATCGTGAGATCGATGGCGAGATCGACAGTGAGATCGATAGTGGCAGGGATAGTGAGATCGATTGTGAGATCGATAGTGAGATCGATTGTGAAAACGATAGTGGGATCGATAGTGAGATCGATCGAATGAGATCGATCGAAGGATCGATAAAGTTGTCCCATCGGTCCCGTAGTGAGATTGATAGTGAGATCGATGGTGAGAACGATAGTGAGATCGATAGTGATACCGATGGTGATATCGAGCATGATATCGATTGTGATATCGATAGTAAAATCGATAGTGAGATCGATAGTGCGATCGATGGTGATCATACGATTCATTGTAAAGTCGATAGCGAGCTCGAAAGTGAGATCGGTTGTGCAATCGATTGAGTGAGACGTTGGTTGCCACAGCACACCTTTATCGGGGGAATCCCCAAAACTCAAATGTTGTAGGATTGATTACATACACTTCTATCTTCTATCTCCTAGCTCCAATGTTGTGATGGATACTATCTCAGAATCGTGTGCTCTGAATCTCTGGGGGTGCCCTGGGACACGTACGTCATCCTGGTTACAGAAAGCCCAACCATGTGCAATTGTGAATACCGCGTTGTGGGTACCGTCTTCGGTGGATCTCCCCTTCGTGCCACGAAGTGTTTGTGGTGTGTCGAATTCGGTGCGGCGGTACCATGCGAACGCAGCCACTGGGGTCTTCGGTGGACCTCCCTATGGGGCCACGAAGCGTGTAAAGGGTGTGCCGGAAATGGTGCGGCGGCGCCACGCGCCACGCGAACGCAGCCGCTGGGGCCTTCGGTGGAACTCTCTGTGGGGCCACGAAGGAGGGGTGTGCCGAAGAAACGGGTCGCGGGGACGCATACGAGCTGCGCCACGGACGCATTTAGTGGAGCTCCATATGGGGCCACGACGCGTATGAGGGGTGTGCTGACATGCGTCAGGCGGACGCATGCGAACTGCGCCACGGAAACATTCGGTTGAGATCCCTACGGGGTCACGAAACGCGCGATGGGTGTGTCAAAACCGGTAGGGCGGACGCAAGCGAATTGCACCACGGACGCACTCGGTGGAACTCCCTACGCGGCCACGAGACGTGTGATGGGTGTGCAGAAATGGGCCGTGCGAACGCATGCGAACTGTGCCACGGGAACATTCGGTTGAGTTCCTTATGGGGCCACGGGCCGTGTGAGGGGTGTGCCAACATGGGTCGGGCGGACGCATGACAAATGCGCCACGGATGCACTCGATGGAACTCCCCATGGAGCCACGAACATGGTGAAACATATGCAAACATTGTCGGTCGGACGCATGCGAACTTCGCCACGGATGGCCACGAATGGTGTAAGGTGTGCCGAAATGTGTCGGGCGGACGCATGCGAAGCGACGAATCGTGTGAGGGGCCTGCCGCAATGGGTCGGGCGAGAACATACGAACTGCGCCACTGAGGCACTCGGCTGAGCTCCTTGAAGGGCCACGACCCGTGTGAAGGCGTGCCGAAATGGGTCGGGCGGACGCATGCGAACTGCGCCATGGAAACACTCGGTTGAACTCCTTCCGGGGTCAGGAACCGTGTGAGAGGTGTGCCAACATGGGTCGGGCGGGGACATGAGAACTGCGCTTCGGAGATACTCGGTTGAGCTCCCTATGGAGCCACGGGCCGTGTGATGGGTGTCCCGAGATTGATCGGGCGAACGCATACCATACGAACTGCGCCACGGAGGCACTCGGTTGAGCTCCCTACGGGGCCAAGGATTGTGTGAAGGGTGTGCCGACATGTGTCGGGCGGATACTTGCGAACTGCACCACGAAGCCACACTGTGGAGATCCCTACGGAGCCACGAGACGTGTGAGGGGTGCACCGAAATTGGTCGGGCGGACGCACGCGAACGGCCACGCTCACAACTCGGAGGAGGAGGAGAGGAGAGAGGAGCGAGGAGATAGGAGATAGGAGAGAAGAGGAGAGAGGAGGAGAAGGATGAGAGGAGAGGAGAGGGGAGAGGAGGAGGAAGGAGGAGGAGGAGAGGAGAGAGAGGATAGGAGATAGGAGATAGGAGGAGGAGATAGGAGATAGGAGATAGGAGATAGGAGATAGGAGATAGGAGATAGGAGGAGGAGGAGGAGGAGGAGGAGGAGGACGAGGAGGAGGAGAAGAGCGAGGAGCGAGGAGAGAGGAGAGGACGCGGAGCCCTGCACCCTCAGAGCGAGAACCCGTCACCGCAGGCCGGCCCAGAGAAAAAAAGGACTGCAGATCCGCGCCCCCCACCCCCCCCTCGGCTACCGTCCCCTGGCGATGACTCTGCGCTCGCGCCGCCGACGCCACCGTCCCTGGTAAGCCAATCACAGCAGCGGGCCCGCGCTCCCAAGGCCACCGCCCCTGGTGTGAGGGGCTGCGCAGCCGCGCTCCCCGGAGCCCCACCCCGCTGGAAGGTGGAAGGGGCTCGGGCCCCCGAGGCCTCACCTCTCCGCAGGCTGCGACGCCCTCCTGCGCTCCCAAGGCACCCGGGCCCGTCGCAGATCAAAAGGGCCCCCGAGGCTACGGACCCACCCAGCGGAGGAGGAGGAGGAGGAGGAGGAGGAGGAGGAGGAGGAGGAGGAGGAGGAGGAGGAGGAGGAGGAGATAGGAGGAGGAGGAGGAGCAGGAGGAGCAGGAGGAGGAGGAGGAGGAGGAGGAGGAGGAGGAGGAGGAGGAGGAGGAGGAGGAGGAGGAGAGGAGCGAGGACCCACCCGGCGGAGGCTGCCCGAAAGCGCCACCCCTCTCCAGCACAGAGCATGGTAAGACCTTCACGGGTATGTGTGCTCGGATTGTATTTTCCCGATTCCCTGGCCGTTCCCTTGGAACTCGGCCCTGGGCCCTGGGAGAGACGTCACATGTGACGCGTTCGCGCCCCCGGAGCCGCAATACTTCGCACGTTACGATCATGCTGCGTCTCCAGGGTCGTCATCTCGAGAGAGTTGATCTGCACTCGCGCTCCCGAAGCCACAGCCCGTTGACATTCACGGCACGCTCGCGCCCCCCACGCTACGATCCCGAGCACTCTGCCACGGATGCGCGCCCCCGAGGCCCACAGCCGGTAGAGTGCTGGGCATCCGCCCGCTCCCGAGGCCACGACCCTTCGTACACTGCAGCGGGTTCGCGCTTCCAGGGCCTCAGCCCCTAACAAACCGCGACGCACTCGCGTTCCCCAGGACACGAACCCACTCCACGACGGAGGCTGCCCAGGAGAGCCACCCCCCTCTCCAGAGCTCCACTCCATCATCTCTCTGTTGGGGCATGCGTTCTGGGGAGGATTTTCGGCCCCTCCCGTCTCTCTTGGGGCATGCGTTCTGGGACAGACATTCGGCCCCCTCCGTCGTTTCGTGGGACTAAGGGAGGAGGAGGAGGAGGAGGAGGAGGAGGAGGAGGAGGAGGAGGAGGATGAGGATGAGGATGAGGAGGAGGAGGAGGAGGAGGCGGACGAACCCTTGGAAGTAGCTCTGGGTGCGCACTCCCGAGACCGCGAACACCCTCGCACTTACCATGGGAGTGCGCGCCCCAGGCCGCCACCCCTACTGTAAGTGGATGTCATTACCGACGCGCGCCGCCAGCCAGCCAGCAAACAGCCCAAACCAATTACGGCAAGTTCGCGTCGCGCCGCAGCTAAATAGACGGCTGCGAAGGCTCTTCGAACAACGCGGCGTGCCCAACAGAATCTTGTGCGCCGTCAGCGCGTACTGGGACGCCCAGCCGCTTGACGACCCTGGCGCTGGTTTCTGACACCGCGTGGATCGCTCCACCTTCGACGACCGGCCGGTCCCGCACCGACCAGTCCTTCAACATCGACCACTTCTGGGTCGCCGCCGGCGTTCAACGCTGGACGCCGCTGGCGGGGTCGCCGCCGGTTGACACGACGCGAACCTGAGTAATTGAAGGGGCCCCAGGACACACAAATAAATACTTCCCCATATTTTCTGAGTTGTTTCTTCCTCCCACTTCCCATATTTTCCCATATTTTCTGGGGAATCGCCGATTAATTGTCTGTGTGTTTCTTTCCCTGTTGAGTAATCAACCAGCAGGAGAACCAAACAGCCTGCCGACCAAGCGTTGCCACGCCAGCAGTCCAGGGGGGGGGGGGGGGCGGCAGAAGGCGCAACCCCTCAGATCTTTAGGAAAACCAGTCGCAGAACACGCACATTCCACAAGAGGCGCCTTGCAAGAAGAACAGATACAGGATGCTCTCGCATTTCCGCCGGCACACGCTGCTGCTTCCCCAGACTGCGATGTTCCAAGGCCACATATGATTCTCGAACTTGGGCCACCATGTTGAAGCCACGATGCCGTTGCCATCGTTGTCGTATATGATCCTCGTGAGCGAATGTGTGGAGGTTCCGAAGCCTACTTCGGACGTTCGCAACCATTCGTCATCATGAAGCCTCACGAAAGAAAAAGAGTCAGATAGGTCTGCAAACGTTTTGTTAACGAATCGGAAACTGTGAACCCCTTCAGGGGACCAAGTCCAGGCATGCACAAGCATCCGAATCTTACCACCAATGAAATTCGAATATCCAAAATGATGCGGCAACATACTGGGCACCGTAAGCGTCATCGGGTATCCTGTGCTGTTCACTGAGCTGTCCGCAAAAGTCACGAGCTCCTCCGTTCGCAACTGGTTGAACAACCAAATGCCCCATGTCTCGTCGTTCCATCGCATCCACCAAAGACCCGTCATGTCAGGACCAGCCTCAGCCGAGTTGCTCGTTGATCCCCATACCACGGGGCGCCTTTGAGGATCACGCGCGATCGCATCATCCACATCGAAGGCCTGTATGCCGCAGACGCCAAAACCTCTTTGCCACGCAACTAGAGTAAATAGTAAGGAAAGGATGACGTACACGATGCAGCAACCGCCCCAGCATTTCAGGCAACAGCCAGCACTGCCTGCTCGAACCTCAACAGAAATCAAGCTCTGCTGCTCCTCTTCCATGTCTGTCCCCAGGTGCGGCAGCAAACGGTACTGGCTGCTCTGGGCCTGAGGCGCTGCTCTTGAGCCATAACGGCGTCGGAGCGCGACGCACCCGGAGTAGAATAAACAACACAAGCCAGCGATGCTGAAGAGGGAGGCCGACACATCCGTCGCTCTTGCCTTACTTGCCATGCCGTGTCTTGGACCATGGAGGACCCTCTCAAGACATCGACGCGGCGACTCGCTAGCAATCGCGAAGCTCCAGCTCCCAGGGAGGATTTGTGCTAAACCATAGCGATCACACTTTCTCCCACTTTCTTCTCGGGAAATGGACGTCCGCCCCGAAGAAGACCTCCTCTCCGCTCCTCCTGCGTCGCGCTGCTGTTTTCGCAACGTGGACATCCAGATGCCTGGACTCCTTCCCTGGGACTGTTTTACATCCCAACTAATTTTTGATACTCCCAGGGGCCCGCAGGGGCCCCTGGACACCGAAAACCATGATAGAAGATGCGTTTCGTCATTTTCGCGACGGGGGGATCTGAGGGTCGTAACCGTGCTCCGTAGTTCTTATTGGGCCATGGGCGCACGCACTCGGGGGCACGCAAACATGGAGTAGCGATCCATGGATTGGGCACGCGGTCGCCAACGCCATGGATCGGGGGAGGTTGAAGGGGCCCTGGGACACACACACCACACACACACACACACACACACACACACACACACACACACACACAAATACACATGAATAACAGGATTACCCGTATTTTCCTATCTTTTCTGGGTTTT
>CAUYUJ010022006.1:82500-85169 GCA_963575745.1 Prorocentrum cordatum
GTGTGGTTGTGTGTGTGTGTGAAGTGTGGTATGTGAGTGCGTGCGTGTGCGTGCGTGTGCGTGCGTTGCGTGCGTGCGTGCGCGCGTGTGTGTGTGTGGTGTGCGTGCGTGCGTGCGTGCGTGCGTGCGTGCGTGCGTGTGTGTGTGTGTGTGTGTGTGTGTGTGTGCGTGCGTGCGTGCGTGCGTGCGGTGCGTGCGTGTGTGGTGTGTGTGTGTGTGTGTGTTGTGTGTGTTTTGTGTGTGTGTGTGTGTGTGTGTGCGTGCGTCACCTCCCCCCCGAACGACGACCAACCGCACCAACCCGGGTCGAGTGCAACCGACTGCGACGCAGCCGGATGCACCGAACCGCAGACGCCCTCTGCTCCCCCCGTGTGCCCCGCCGGGGCGAGCTCGCGGCGGGAACGCCATCGAGCAGCCATGCGCGCGCTCTCTCTCGCTGCGCGCGCCTGCTCGGGGTCTGGGGGCTGGGTGCCTGCGCGCTGCGGTCAGAGTGTTCAGCATTGCGCGCTCTACGGGTGAGCGACTGCCCGCAAGAACGCTGAGTTAGGAACGTGAGATGAGGATAAAAGGGGGACGAGGAGGAGGAGGAGGAGGAGGAGGAGGAGGAGGAGGAGGAGGAGGCGGACGAGGACGAGGAGGAAGGAAGAGGAGGGGAGGTGGGGAGGGGAAGGAGGAGGAGGGGGGACGATGACGAGGAGGAGGGAAAGAAGAGGAGAAGGAGGAGGAGGAGGAGGAGGAAGAGGGGAGGAGGGAAGAGGAGGAGGAGAAGGAGGACGAGGAGGAGAAAGGAGAAGGAGGAGGAGGGTATGGGGAGGAAGAGGAAAGGAGAAGGAGGAGGAGCGTGGAGGAGGAGGGAGAAAGGAGGAGGAGGAGGAGGAGGAGGAGGAGAGAGGAGGAGGAGGAGGAGGCAGGAGAAGGGGGGAGGAGGAGGAGGAGGAGGTAGGAGGAGGAGGAGGAAGGGGAGGAGGAGGAGGAGGAGGAGGAGGAGGAGGGAGAAGGGAGGAGAAGGAGGAGGAGGAGGAGGAGTAGGGGAAGAGGAGGAGGAGGAGAGGGGAGGAGGAGGAGCAGGAGGAGGCGGAAGAGGAGGAGGAAGGAGGCTGAAAAAGAGAGGGAGGAGGAGGAGGAGGAGGAGGAGGAGGAGGAGGAGGAGGAGGAGGAGGAGAGGATGAGGAGGAGGGAGGAGGCGGAGGAGGAGGAGAAGGAGGAGGAAGGAGGAGGAGGAGGAGGAGGAGGAGGAGGGAGGAGGAGGAGGAGGAGGAGGAGGAGGAGAGGAATGAGGAGGAGGAGGAGGAGGAGGCCCGCGCTGTGAAGCGGACGCGTCGGGCCGCGCCCGCCCCCCCCGCGGGGGCCCGCCCTCCACCTTGGGCAGGGCGCCCGGCCGTGATGAGGCCGACCGCCGACGAGTAGCCGAAGTCGCCGAGCATCACCGCGAAGACGACGAGGGGGGCCCACGACCGGTGGCGAGCTTGTTCACCTTCGGCCTGGGCATCAGCGTCCGCAGGCGCCACTCTGGGTCTGGCAATGGCGAAAGCCACCGCAGAGATCGCCGACCGTGTCACCGCTCCCGCCGTCCGCCTGGGCGTTCCAGCCTTCACCACCGCCTGGACCGCGGCCGCGATGAGCACGGCGCAGTCGGCAGCAGTCAGAGCCCCTCTAGCATCGCCACGGCTAGCCATCGCGGACGACCGAGCCAGGCGAGGCATGCAACCGCTTGAGCCAAAATGAGGAGGAGGAGGAGGAGGAGGAGGATCGGCCACAGCAGCTCGACTCCCACCGGCGCCCCTCCGGGGCCGCCTCGCCCTCCAGCTCGGACAGGTCCCGCCTGGAACCCGGCGCCGGAGCCCCCAGCCGGGCCGACAGGGCCGCCCGGGAGGCGTAGAGCTCGCAGGCCTGCCGGCGGAGCAGTCCCAGGCCCCCTCGAGTCATGGAGAAATCACGACGGGAATATTTTTCGTTATTTTCCTCCTCCTCCTCCTGCTCCTCCTCCTTCTCCTCCTGCTCCTCCTCCTCCTCCTCATCCTCCGCTTCCTCCCCCCACTCCTAGCCCTTTCGATCAGGGTCGGCGGCACGGGCCGTCAGGCCTCTCCAATATTTTTCGTTATTTTCGTTACTGGGCCCAGGGACCGTCAACAAAACGACTCGGGACGAAAACGCGGTCCCGAGGAATGGGTCCGGACCTCTGGGGGTCGCGCCATGAGAAGTCATGACGTCGGGGGTCTGGGGTCGCCTCGGCTGCATGCAACCCGGACCTCCAACGCATTTACATGTGCTTGGCGTCGCAAAGGTCGCGTGCAACAGCGATCTTCGGAGCGCAAGCTATCCCTGCGAGGCGATCCCCCCATGAGGGCTCCCCCTGCGCACGCGATCCCCCTGCGAGTAACCCCGTCGGTGCTTGCCATCCCCCTCTGCCAAGGCGTGCGTCGTGCACGCTGGCCCCCGAAGCGGGGATCGCATGCAACAAGCGGGCCCGCGACGCCACATCGCACGCCCTCTTCGCGACGCCAGCCGTGAAAACATGACGGATATGAGTTCGCCGTTTTTCGGCCTCATGGGGGCCTTCGTTGGGCCCGAGGACTGTCAAAAACGACTTAGAATAAAAAGCCAGCCCTGAGTCGGGTCTTCCGCGGGCCCGTAATGAAAAAGTCAACGCATCGGATCTCTGCGAGAGT
>CAUYUJ010022006.1:85269-130011 GCA_963575745.1 Prorocentrum cordatum
GGAAAGGAGGATGAAGGCGGATGGGGAGGGAGGACGGTGAAGGGAGGATGAAGGCGGAGGAGGAGGAGGAGGAGGAGGAGGAGGAGGAGGAGAGGGAAGAAGAGGAGGAGGAGGAGAGGGAAGAGGAGGAGGAGGAGGAGGAAGAGGCGGAAGAGGAGGACGAAGAGAAAAAAAACCACACATAAAATCCACCAAGCCCCCTTTGCGCCCCAAGCCGGGGGGGGGCCCGTGGGACTTCGGTGGCCGCGAACCGAGGGTCCTCCTTAATTATCTTCCTCCTTCTCGCCGTCCTCCCTTCCTTGTTCGGTTTCGATGCCTCCTCCCTGTCGCCCCCCCCCTAGACGTGTCGTTAGGGCGGGTCGGGCGTTGCGCATGGAACCTCCTCGCCGCTCATGTTCCTGAGGCTCGAAATTTGCAGCACGCTCGCGGGATGGACGGGCGGGTCGTTTTCAACACGTGGCCCTCGCCTAAGCGCCGAGCCCATTCGCGTTAACTGTTTGTCGCAGCTTTACAGATGGAAGAATGCCCCTTGTCAAATCTGGCACTCGCCCAAACGCAGCGCGCAATCGTCGTCAAGGTTTACAGCCATTGCGAAGATGCAAGACAAGTCGTCTCCAACATATGGTTCTCGCCCCAATGCCGCGCACAATCTGTAAAATGTTGCGACCGTTTCAAAAATGGCGGGCGGCTCCTTTTCAAAATGTTGTTGTCGCCTCAGCGCCAAGCACATGTTTTGTAACCGTGTACCACACGTTCGAGGATTCGTATAGCTGAAATCCCTGGAATGGCGTTCCGGCGTGAAACATAATTGGAAGGACGCAACGGTTATGGTGATTCGCGGTGCTCTAGTCCCAGGTCCCAGGAATGGCGTTCTGGCACGATTTGCGAGTGTCAGGGCGCGACAGTCACGTGATCCACGGCGTTAGAATCCCAGGACGTGTGCTTTGGCATGATTGAAGATTCTCAGACGGTTTTCTTCGAATTAGCCACTTCACGCAAGAAGAAGAAACTCCTGCAGTGGCCAAGGCAAAGAAAACTTAGATAGAGGGCTCGTTGCAACACCGATGATGCGTCTTGGGCTTACGCTGGTCTTCCTCCTTTCTTCTGACATCGCTACAAAAACGCAACGTTTGTCTTGCGGTGTTAGCTCAGCTTGTTCTACCGTGTCGTAGGCCCGTCGCTGTGGATCATAGCTTTTGTAGCTTTTGTTTTGCTTTCTGGTCGAAGGCCGTTCCTTGGCTTCCCCGCCGTCTTCGCTCGCGACCTTTGGGGTTCTGCCGCCGTTCTCCCTCTCCGAGCCACGCGACAAAAACAGCTCTAACACCAGTCTAACATCAGGTCGGGCATGTCCTCCTACAGGCAGGTTTTGGAGGGAACATGCAGAACACTGAAAGCATACCCCCAAATGGTCAAACAATATTTGGATGATTTTCGAATGATCCTCCCGTGGGGGGACATGCCCGACTTACGTCTAGCACCGGCCCGAAACCAGGCCCAGAGGCCCGAAGGCCCCAGGAGGGGCAGTCGGCAATCGGGCCCAGAGGCCTGACGCCCGAATCAGCAGCGAGGGCAAGCGAAGAGTGACCGGAACAGTAAGAGTCATGATAGAATTGCAGGGAGGACTGCATGCCAGGAGAAGGAGCTGAGGACGTCGTAGATGGCAATGCTAAACAATGCAACATGCAACCATCTGATCTGAAAGCGTCAATCAACGTAGCTACCACACGCAGAAACAATGATTCGTTGTTTTAGCGTTTTTAGTCTCATGCTAGACCCCCCGAAACGCGAAACAAATGATGCCCGACACGCCGAGTTAAGAACGATAAAGAACGTCCTGGGCAGATTCGCGAGGAACCAGAGGAAGGGGGGTCCCTCTGGGGCTTCTGGTGGACGAGGTCCGATGGTCCTCCTCCTCCTCCTCCTCCTCCTCCTCCTCCTCCTCGCCGAGAGTGGGCAGGAGAGCCCAGAATCGAAGCGATAATAGGGAACAAAAAATGACATAAACACAAAAACTCGGATGTCCGCGCGGATTTCTCGGATCGGCGCTGGACCCCCCTACCTGGCGCGCGGAGCGCGCCAGGGGCGGCGCCAGAGGCGCCGCTGGAGGGGCCCAGCGCCGATCCGAGAAATCCGCGCGGACCTCCGAGTTTTTATGTTTATGTCACGTTTGTTCCCCTAGATAAGTCGGATCGGCGATCGACCTGAATCGGATCGGCAGAAAGCGGCAGCCGAGTCGGAAAACATCGGATCGGCGGGGATCGGCCGGCTAGTGGGCCACCACTGAGACAAATCGGAGCCCAGATCGGAATCCCAAATCGGATCGAATCGGAATCGGAATCCGTCGACACCGAATCGAATCGCACCGGGGGACTCGATGTCCGTGGGCTTTCCGGCGGCCGAGGCGGCCTCTTCCTCCTCCTCCTCCTCCTCCTCCTGCTCCTCCTCCTCCTCCTCCTCCGCCTCCTCCTCCTCCTCCTCCTCCTCCGCCGCCCCCTCCCTTCCTGCCGCTCCCTCCCGTCGTTTCGGCTTTCCTCCCGTGCGCCTCTTTCTGCCCAACCCTCCTGCGTTGGGCTCTCGTTTTGAGCAAGGCACTGTGGTCGCACAGCCTCTACTCTCCTCCTACTCCTTCCTCCTACTCCTCCTCCCTTTCATCCTCCTCCTCCTTCCTTCCTCCTCTCCTCCTCCCCTCTCCGCCTCCTCCCTCCTCATCCTCCTCTATCCCTCCTCCCCCTCCCCACTCCCCCTCTCCATCCTCATCCTTCATCCTTTCCTCCTCCTCCTCCTCCTCCTCCTCTCTCCCCTCCTCCTCCTCCTCCTCCTCCTCCTCCTCCGTGGCTGGGCGACGTGGGCGTTCACGGGGCCCGGGGCGGTCCAGCTCGGCCTGCACGCTCCCGCCAGCCCCGCCCAGGGCGCTCCTCCGCCTCCTATTGGCACGGGCGGGGGGGAGGGGGGGGCGAGAAGGAGAGGAGAGGAGGAGGAGGAGGAGGGGAGGAGGGAGGAGGAGGAGGAGGAGGGGGCGGAGGAGAGGGGGAGGAGGGGCCAGATGGAGGAGGGGGAGGGAAGGAGGAGGGGAGGAGAGGAGGAGGAGAGGAGGGAGGAGGAGGGCGGAGGAGGGGGAGCATGAGCATGAGGAGGAGGGGAGGAGGAGGAGGAGGAGGAAGATAAGGATAAGGATAAGGCCCTTGGGGGCCTGGTCTTGCCGCCTACCGAAAAAGGCTTTGACCCCTGGGAAGCATACGGATGCGGGCCCACCCTTGCTTTGGGGGGGCCGCCTGAGGCGACGGGGCCCGCCTGTGTCGACGGGGCCCCGAGCCTCGCTAGCAGGGAGACCCTGCCTCGGTTGCGGCCTGTCGACTGTTGCAGGCGAAGTGGGGCTGCCTCGCTGGGCGCACCCCTCACCGCTGAGAGCCCACCCACCAACGCCCCCCTCCTCCCCCACTCCCAGGACGGTAAGAGAGGCAAAAAAAAAAAGAGGCGGCCTGGTACTCCCTGCCCTCGGCATATGTAGTGCATGGCCGCACTGGCTCATGCGTTGAGTGCTTGCTGCCGAGCCCTCCCTTGTGGTGGTAGTGGGGAGAGAAAAAAAAGGGAGGCCAGGCCTAGTTCAGTCTGCTCTCTACTACTGCTGCTGCCCTATGCCCCAGCCTGCTGCCGCTGCCGCCCTTGGCGAGGACAGCCTGACGTCCCTGCTCTGGGCCGAGCTGTCATCCTTAGTGACTGCCGAGGCGGCGGCTGGGGTGCTCGAGCTGGCCTCACTGCTGAGAACCTTGCCACGGTTCTCCCAGCCCTCGATGTTTTTGCTCGGGTTGGTGCACGGCGGCCTGCGTGGAGGCTGGAGGTAGTCCTTTATCTCCATCTGCGGCTCCACGGAGGAGGAGGAGGAGGAGGAAGAGTAGGAGGAAGGAGAAGGAGGTGGAGGAGGAAGGGGCCGAGCGGCCGCACGCGTGATGCGCACGTGCACTGGCGACGCTATGTGTAAGTCGGGCGTGCCCCCTACAGGAGGAGTGCGCAAACAAAAATGAAACAATAGTCTGGGGACGATCTTCTTGGCATGCGTTGATTGCTGTTGCATGTGTTTGGCTATCTTTACTTTTCCTCCAAAATCCGCCTGTAGGAGGACATGCCTGACTTAACGCTGTGTAGAGCATGGTTGTTTGGATAGGGCTTGGCGGCGGTTGACCATTATTGTGCAGCCATTGTTTAGACAGGCGAGGGCGTAAGCCGACACTGGGGCTCCCAAGTCCCCGACCGAACGCGGCAAACAAATTGTGACCACGTGTCGTCGTGTGTTTTGGTCCTTGGGGTGCCCAATTCTCGGGGATGGACAGACCTCCCTTTAGTAAAACGTGGTTTAGTGAAAACGACCTCAGGCCCAAACCTGGCGGGCGCAAGCCTGGAAAACAACGGCCACTGCGCCCTCTCGAGAACCGAAAACGGACAATTCACTAATCGACGTGTCACTGTTGGGGGCTCTGTCCACCTCCGAAGTCTGTAGAGAGGGGGGCCCAGGAGCCCAGGGGACAGGAGCTGGCCCGGCGACGCGTGGTAACGATCCTCCTCCTCCTCCTCCTCCTCCGCCTCCGCCCCCTCCTCCTCCTACTCCCCCTCCCTCCTCCTCCTCCTCCTCCTCCTCCTCCTCCTCCTCCTCCTCCTCCTCCTCCTCCTCCTCCTCCTCCTCCTCGTCCCCCCCTCCTCCTACTCACCCTCCCTCCTCCATCCTCCACTCTCCCTCCCTCCTTCCCTCCTCTTCCTCCTCCTCCTCCATCTCCTCATCTCCTCCTCTTCTTTCTCCTCCTCCTCCTCCGCCCCCTCGCTTCTCCTCCCGCTCCTTCACCTTGCCCCAGCTCTGCTGTTGCCAGGGAGCTCCAGGAAACGCCTCCTCCTCTTCCTTCTACGCCTCCTCCCTCCTCCTCCTCCTCCTCCTCCCCCTCCTTCCCTCCCCTCCTCCTCCTTCTCCTCCTCCTCTCCTCCTCCCTCCTCCTCTTCCTTCCTCCTCCTCCTCCTCCTCCTCCTCCTCCCTCCTCCTGGGAACGACGACACGAGGGCCTGAGTCTGGTACCGATGCCAGGGCCCTTAAAAGAGGAAAAGGGGGCAGGATAGCTCACCCAGGACTGGGCCAAGACTCGTCTGGCCAGGCACCCCGATTGGGCGGGAGGAGTCCTCTGGCGAGCTTATCCAATGCTTCCTAAGGGGGCGTAGTCCACAATTGAGAGCGGAGCCCCAGTCCCTCAGAAGAGAGACGCAAACAGGTCGAACCCCACGAGGATGAAGCCGCCTAGCAGGCCCCGGCAGCATAGGTAGATCGCGACCGAGCACGAGAGAAGATGCCATACCTATGAAGCCAGGCCCGAGAAGGCGCTCACCGCCCTGAGGAAGACCCGCACGTGCACGTGACCCAGCACGCAGTGGCCACTCCAGCGTGCCCTCGCCGTATGCTGCTGGGGTTACAGCGGCCTGCGCACCTGCCACGGCATGTCACGCATGTCCAAATTAGCGAACACCAAAAGACAGGATCGTGCCACTTGCCAGCCTGAAAACACGAAGACCACGAATGAGACGGCACCGCCGAGGGTCAGACACGAAGAAAATGAATTTCACCCCGCTGGGAACGTTGCCCAGCTGGTTCAGCAGGTATTTGAAGCCGAAGGCGTGAATGGCCTCCGACTCGTACAGGTTGTCAGCGATGCCCCAGGTCTGAGGGTCATCACGTCCACGGCGGGAGCCTCCACGAGCTTCGTCAGAGACTCCTCGTCCAGGGGGGGCGCCTTGGTCTTGTACAGGCCTTCCGACTGAGACTTGAAGGAGTCCTTCATGGTCTCGGCGCCTTCTCCTTGCCGCGCGCCGCCACCAGGGAGGCCCATGGAGGCGAGGGGGGAAGGAGGCCCCCCTGGGCACCGACAAAATGCCGGATTTTCCGCCGCGCGCCACCGCTAACGACGTGCCCGTCTCCCCGCCCCGCCGCGCGCCCCGAAGGAGACCCGACGCGAGGGCGGCGCCACTGAGCCAGACAGACTACAGGGCTCTCACCCCGTTTGGACCCCGTTCGGGGTTCAAGCGGGGCTTGAACCAAAATGGCTACGGCCCTCCTCCCTCCTCCTCCTCCTCCTCCTCCTCCTCCTCCTCCTCCTCCTCCTCCTCCTCCTCCCCCTCCTCCTCCTCCTCCTCCTCCTCCTCCTTCGACTTCCTCCTCCTCCTCCTCCTCCTCCTCCTCCTCCGTATTCCTCCTCCTCCAGGAGCGGCCTCGGGGATGCGGGGCACCGATAAGGCAGGACCGACCGCCATCGAATCGGGACATCGAATCGAATCGGACTGCGCATCGGGTCGGGCCGCAGCGGCACGGAGTCGCACTCGAACCGAATGGGCCGCGCCAAGATGCACGACAACGCCATGCCACCACCAGGCCGTACCAGATCGTCGCAATTGGAGAAACCACAAGGTACCGTTACCTCTACTCCGCAGGCCTCTCCCGGGGCGGGTTCTGACCAGGACTTCGAAGCGAATCCGGCGGTGGCGACGAGGGCCTCCCAGGAAGCCCAAAACGGCGGAAAACAAAGGAAAGGTAGCGATATGGGTACCATTCCCTCCTCCGAGCAATGCCAGAACCGAGTCGGCGCGGGCCAGCGGGCCAGCCAGAACCGATATCGAATCGGACCGATCGAACCGAAATGGACCCTGCAGGGGGGCACCAGCTCGGGGGGGAAACCACCGACCCGGAATCGGAGACACATCGCCGATGGATCGACGACGGACTCCCGGTAGCGAATCCGCATGTTCCTGGGCGGGGTGACTAGTCACGAGTACACAATGTCCAAGCGAGGACAGCCTTACACACATACGCACACACACACACACGCGCACGCACGCCCACACACACAAACAGACACTTGTTCATGCCGCGGCCACGCGCGCAATGGCGCGGCGCAGTGCAAGTCCACACATATATATACACACGCACTGACACACAAACACACACACACACACTGACACACACACACACGCACACACACAGCGCACACACAAACACACGGACACGCCCACACACATACTTTTTGACGACGCAGCCACGCGCGCGGCGGCACGGCGTAGAAAGTCGTGCGAAGAGATGCGCGCGGCCAGCCAAGGACACGCGGCGTGTGAACAAAACGCGCACACGCACACGCACATGCACACGCACACGCACACGCACACACACGCACACACTCACACACACACACACGCACTTTTGCTGGCGGCCCATTGCGTAGCATCTGGGTCGTGCGGCATCGCGTGCAGTTAACCAGTATAATCAAGCTGTCCAAGCTACAGAAGGCTCAGCGGCATCGCGAAGGTGTGCATCCGATGCGCTAAACTCACGCGCGTAATTATGAGAACATGCGGCCGCATATGCAGGGAAACGATACGCCGGAACGCCAGACGTGCCAACTTGTCCAGGGAAAGGGGAGAACGGACTAACGAAGAGGAGGAGGAGGAGGAGACGCACCGACCGAGAGGAGGAGAGAGAGGTCCCACCTCCGTCCTGGCAACCTTCCCCGCGCGCACCCGCCTGACCGCCGTACGACAACGGGCGGTCGTTGGCGCGGGCGTATGCGGCGGGCGAGGGGAACGGACGAACGAGGAGGAGGAGGAGGAGGAGGAGGAGGAGGAGGAGGAGGAGGAGGAGGAAGAGAGACACGCGAAACAGTACACCTGTGTAGCACAAGGGCAATCTCAGAGTACCGCTCCAAAGGGGGGGGGCCGAGCCTGCGCGCGCGGAAGGGGGAGCCGCCGCCCCGAAGGAGTACGTGCACCAAAGGGGGCCGGCGCTACATCGACGCAGGCGAGTTCGGCGGCCAGGACGCAACACGAGACACTCGAGGCCTCCCAAATGGGGTCCGAGTAGATGGGGTCGGAGGATCGCGCCGGATCGCCGAAGCATCGACGAAGTCGGCGATGCATCGGCGAAATCGGGCTCCCCATCAAGCTGAATCGCCGATTTTCCGTCGATGCGGCGTGATCCTCTGACCCCACCTGCTCGCAGCCTTTCAGCCCATCTGGGAATCCTAGACGGCCTCCGATCAGGGCGGCTCGAGACACTGGGAATTCAGAATCCGTCACCAGACCCCCCTGGGGTCCAAGCGCACCAGTTTGCCCCGCTGCGTCCAGCCGTGGCGACGAGCCCCCCCCCCCCGAGGGCCAGCTACCAGTCTCGAGCGGCCGCTGACAACCGCAGCACGCGACATGTCGTCGCGAGGTCCGCGCTCCAGGGCGCTGCCGGGCGGGCAATTCGCGCCCAGCGGGTGCGCGGATCGGGGCGGCCGACCCTGGGCAACCGCGCCCATTGAGCAGGGACCGACCGTCCCGGCATTCCTACCGTCCTACCACGAGCATTTTCGCAAAGAGCGAAATCAGATTCCAAACAAGACCGATCTACTGAACCGAAGACAGACTCCGCCGCACATGTTCTGAGGGCATGTCGCGCAGACCACAAAAGGCTCTTAGAACATCATGTGGTGGCCCTAGAAGCGAGTCTGGACGCTTCGCCACTGCTCGAGCCCGGGGGTTGGCGTACAGTGGAGGCCAGTCCACGAGAAACCTTCCACAAGAAACCCAACCCTGCGACCTCAGGACGTCTATAAATCTTGTGGTGTGGGAACGTCACGCTTTCCATGGCCAAACCACCGGAACCCGAGGCACAACCACCGAACCACCCTGGGGGTAGGCAAGGTGCTTCTTGGCATGGGCTCCCACTGTACTTGGCCAGGGCTCAGGCCGGGCAGGACCTCCTGCGGGCGGATGTGGGAGGACAAACGAACCATAGCAAAACAAAGACGTAACACATGCGCAAAACATCGTCTCCACTCTTCTTTTTTTTGTAACACAAATCCAGACCACCGACGTCATGATTTTTTCATGACGCGACCCCCAGAGGTCCGGACCCCTTCCCTGGGACCGGTTTTTCATCCCGAGTCGTTTTTTGACGGTCCCGAGGCCCCGTAAGGGCCCCCGGGGGCCGAAAATGGCGAAAAACCTCCCGTCGTGATTTTTTCACGACCCGAGGGGGTCTGGGAATTGTGTAATTATTCCTCCTGTGGAGAAGGACGCGCCCACTCGATACGTCCGGGCGGCCCGTCCGCTCCCGGCCCACGGGCGGCCGGCGGGCGATCCCCGGCCGGCGGCCCCCGGGCAGGGCGCGGGCGGGCGGCGCCTATGGGCGCGCGCCGCCCCGCGAGGCAGGCGGCGTCGCGCACGGGCGCGCGCGCCGCGTTGGCAGGCAGGTTGACCGCACCTCTCGGCCCCTCCTCCTCCCCTCTGGGGGCCCACCTCCTCCCGTCCTCCCCCCCCCTCTCCTCCTCCTCCTCCTCCTCCTCCCAATCCTCCTCCCCCCTCCTCCTCCTCCTCCTCCTCCTCCTCCTCCCCCCTCCTCCTCCCCCTTCGCGTCGCGAGAACCAGAAAAACAAAAACGCGACGGGCGGCCCCATGGACCCTCCTACAGGCGGACTTTGGAGGACAGATAAACCATAGTAAAACAACAACGTAGAAGGTACGCAAAACATGGTCTCCATTCTTTTGTTATGCACTAGTTCTGCCCGTGTCGCGAGAACCAAAAAAACGCGATGGGCGGCCTGGTCGCTGCCGTCGGCCTCCGCCGGGGCCCCCTCCGGGCCTCGGGGCCGTCCGAGTCGGCGGCGGACAAACCTCCCTTTAGCGAACCTCCCCGGGACCGAAACCGACGGACCTGGACCCGCAAAAAAGATGGCCGGGACGCCCCCTCGCGAGCCGAAAACGGCCAATTCCTGAATCGGCGTGTCAGGGTAGGAGGTCTATCCACCTCCGACAAAAGACGACTCCTATAGGATGCAGAACCGGCCCTGGGGGACTGGGTCCGGACCTCTGGGGGCCGCGTCATGGGGCCTGCGTACGCCGACACGCTTCCTGCGGCCCTGCACGGAGCGTTTTGCGCAGGAGCGCGGATCCTGGTGTGTGCGGGGTCCTGGTGCATGCATCATTCCATTCTTCGTTGCCTCCTCGGGAACACGGGGAAACAAGTAGACATCACCACACCACCCAGACGTCGCCCCCGACCCTCAAAAAGTCCTGGGATTGGAAAACGGCCCGCGATTGCTAATGTATATGCTCCAGCTTCCGAGTATGTCTAACTCCGATGTTGCTTGCACACGTCCTGAGCCCAAGCTGGAGAGCAAGGCTGCTGAGGCTCGTCCGTACATCGTGATCCGGCAGGTGATGCCTGGAGCAGCGAACTCCAAGGCTGTCGGGAAAGAGGAAGGCGACAGCACAGCACGGAAGAGAAACTGCACAGCACGGTGCGTCTGAACGCGCTGGATGGGACTGCAGAGCATGCAGAGCAGAGCGCAGAAGGGCTTGACACACACACACACAGACACACACAGGCAGAGGCACGAGCAGGGGCAAGCCCAGCCACGCACACCAACCTTGTACACCGATGAGGTTCGGCCACCACCCCGAGAGTCCAAGCTCGGGGCACTCCGCCACACCGCCCTCACAAGGCGAACTTCCCTTGAAACTGATATGCCCTGCCCACCCCCACTTGGCACACCCGAAGTGGGTGCGGAAAACATGGGCACGATGCGCAGCAACACATATTGTCTCAGACCGACAGCAGCCGCTGTTAGGCGGGCGACTCTTCGTCGCATCTGAACCACGTCCGTGTCGACACCGGCAGCCAGCCCTGTTCAAGACGGACAAAAGCTGCTACCAGTCTGTGCCCCCATTGCACTGTTGTGCCCCTTGGGCTCGTGCTGACCCATCCCCAGAGACTACGGACTACGGTCAGGAACTTTTGCTTAGCGTGTCGCGGCGGCGGCCCCGGCGGAACGCTATGCCCAGCGAGTGGACAACGTTCCGCTGCGCTCCGCGGGGCGGCTGGGCAAGTCTCGGGACGTGAACGTTCGGGAACTGGGACGTGGATAGCGGGTCGCGTCGAAGCGTGGTGGGCCAGAACCACCGGAGCGACACGCTGAGCCAAAGCTCCTGACCGCTTGCCCCGCTGCGGAAGTGCCTGCGCTTGAGGCGTAAGCGGGCCCAGCTGCTGCATTGCTAGGGAAACAAGCAATGACATAAACATCCAAACTCGGAGGCCCGCGCGGATTCCTCGGATCGGCGCTGGAGCCCCCCTTAGCGGCGCCTCCGGCGCCGCAATTGGCGCGCTCCGCGCGCCAGGGAGGGGCGTCCAACACCAATCCAACACATCCGCCCAGACCTTCGAGTTGTTCTGTTTATGTCATTGTTTGCTCCCCGAAGTGCGGCCTCTCCTTGATGGCCAGAGCGACCACGGCCTCCGTGTCGCCACGCCGCTCGGCCTCGTCGGCCTCGAGGGCGTCCCAGAGGCACTCCAGCTCCCGCGTCAGCGCGTACAGGCGCTGGGCAGGCCCCCGCTCTGATCAGAGGCGCCAACCAGTGCACAACCATGATGATGCTGATGCTGATGCTGATGCTGATGCTGATGCTGATGATGATGATGCTGGTGATGATCATCATCATCATCATCATCATCATCATCATCATCATCATCATCATCATCATCATCATCATCATCATCATCATCATCATCAGCACCATCATCATCATCATCATCATCATCATGATCATCGTCATCAACAGCATCATCACCAGCATCAGCACCATCATCATCACCATCCACATCCACATCATCATCATCATCATCATCATCATCAGCATCATCATCATCATCATCATCACCATCATCATCCTCCTCCTCCTCCTCCTCCTCCTCCTCCTCTTCCTCCTCCTCCTCGTCGTCGTCGTCGTCGGCGTCGGCGTCGGCGTCGGCGTCGGCGTCGGCGTCGGCGTCGGCGTCGGCGTCGTCGTCGTCGTCGTCGTCGTCGTCGTCGTCGTCGTTGTCGTCGTCGTCGCCGCCGCCGCCGCCGTCGTCGACACTTTCGCGGCTCCGCGCGGAGCTCTCTTGCCGCGGCGCTGGGCCCTCCCGTGGCGCCCCCCCCCCTCGGGCGCCGCCCTCTCGGCGGGCCCCCTCGGGCTCCTCGCCGGAATTAGCGCTCCCTCGCGCGCTACCCGCCGCGGGGACGCGGCCGCCCCTCGAGGCCCGAAGCCGACCAGCCACGACTGGGGGAGCTGGAAGATTTGGTGAAAACTACGGCATGGTTATATGATCAACTCTCTGTGACGCGTCCCGAAAAGACAGATTGCAAAAGGAGAGCTTGAAGGCATTACAGTTGCAGAGTTCCGGGACCCGACCCTTCGAGATCACGCTGTGGATCTATTGCGGCGCGCTTGCCGACCAGCCATAACTGGGGGAGCTGTGGTCCTTCCCCCCCCTGGGGGAACCCATCGCATCGACGATCTCTCGAGATGGGGTGTCGACATCGATGGGCCCCCCAGGGGGGGGTAAGGACCACAGCTCCCCCAGTCGTGGCTGGCCTGCGAGGAGAACACCCGAGGCACCGCACGCAGGAGCCTCTCCCTTATGGTGCCCCTGCCGCCCCTCCTGCCGCTGCCTCGTGCCCCGTGCGCTCCTGCCCCTGCCGATGCCGAGCTGCACCGCGCCGCGACGGCAAGCGATGGGCCTCGGCAGCGGCTCGGAGCGCGACGGCGTCGGAGTCGGCGCGGCATCGGCTCGGGAGATCGGCTGGTCTGGGGCCGTGGAGCGGCCCCTGCAGCCCGGAGAGGGGCTCGGTGCGTGCCGCATCGAAACGGGGATCGAACTGGGGATCGAAATGGGGATCGAAATCGGGGGAGATGGGGATCGAAATCGGGGGATCTGACCGAACTGGGGATCGACCTCGGGGGATCTGGCCGGATCGAGTGGGACCGTGAGCGGACCTGCCTGCCCGTGCTCCTCCTCCTGCTGCGGCACCTGCCGAGTGCTGCTTCTGGCCCCCCTCCGCCCACTGCGCGCCCGCGCGAGGGCAGCCCTGGCGAGACCCGCGGCCTCCCACAGTGGCCCCCTCCCCAGGCTCCTTCCCCCCTCCCCAGAAATCGCAGTGGGGGGTATGCGCGGCAAGTCCACTGGAGAGCCCTCTGTCGTGCGCTCGAAAACAGACCTGCTCTCCGATGTGCGTTCTGGGCACCCGTCCCCGACCAGGCCGCCTGGTATCTTGCCGGCTCGGACCACAGAACACCGATGGGGGCTTGGTGTCGCGCTTGTGTGACAGGAGCCTTGAAATCTTTACACTCACATGAAGTTCGGCAAGACGGCTACGGTGCTTATCGTCCTACTCCCACCTGCGAGCGTAGTGTAGGTCCACCTGGCCCTTTGTCTCTAGAGCCTGCCAACCCGCCCCCAACCCAAAACTGTTCCAGAACCGCCCGGAAACATCGATCGTCGTCGGTCGTCGACGACGACGCCAAAAGCTGCATTGCCCTTGCTACCCATCGCAACATGACACCACAACACAAACACCTCTCCTTGCTGGGACCCAAGAGAGGATAGCCGGCTGGACAGCTCTGGAAGGTGTGCTGTGTGGATCCCAATGCCGTCCGCTGCCAGCCACAATCGGGCAGGAGAGGAGGAAGACGTGCAGCATGCGAGCAGCACGGCCGAACGAAGGGGCGCAGAGACTCCCAGGCACCGTTGCGTCATTCTTCGGTGTCGGTGTCGAGCACACGAAGAGTCGTGTGCCGTGTGGCCCTCGAAGCAAGATCAAATTACGCCACCTGCTGTAATAACACAACCAACCGCACGTGAGCTCGGACAAACCTATAGATTCTACACCCCAGATCGCCTGCATCATTGCACCGTGTAAATAAAAAGTGTTGAGGAAATGGTGGGGGGAAGGGGCAGAGGAAGAGCGAGGACACCTGCCCGGATGTCTCGGGATGTCACCGAAGTGCAAAAGTCTAGAACGCCGGATCGGACTGTATCGGCACCGGGTCGAAGTCGAATCGGCTTGGCCGCGCCAGGATGCACAAGAACGCCCACACAAACACTGGGCTGAATCGGATCGTCGGGATGTCGGAATCCGATCGGATCGGCCATGCCAGAATCGATACCGGATCAGATCGATGGGATCGGAACGACCGTGCGGTCTGAGGACGAGAAGGAAGGAGCGGGGGGGAGAGTCAGGAAACGAGCAGGGAGAGGGAGGAGGGGGGGGGAGGGAGGACGGCAGGAACAACAGGGAGGGAGGGAGGAAGGCCAGATGGAAGGGGGGGGACGAAGAGAAGGAGCAGAGGGAGGGACGAGGAGAAGGAAGGAGAAGGAGGGAGCGAGGGAGGGAGAGAGGAGGGGGAGGGAGGCAGGAACGCGAGACGGCGCGCGGGCGCGCGGGGCGTGCCGGTGTCCTGCAGCTGGGCGGAGCCCTGCCACAGCGGCAGGTGGGGCGACGGGGCCTCGCGCGCCTGGGCCGCTCCCGCTGCACGCACAAGCTCAATGCGCTATCGATCCGCAGGAGCGGTTCATCCTTGCTCCTGTCCCCTCCCTCTTCCCTCCCTCCTCCTCCCTCAGAGTCCTTTCTCCTTCGCGACGCCTCTTTTCATCCCTCTTCCGCTCCCATGCTCCTCCTCGTCCCTCCCCCCCTAGGGAGAGAAAAAGCCCACCACCGCCCAATCTTGGCAAGGGCGCAAGGACTGCCGATCTGCGGGACGGAGGGGTGCGCAAAATGCCCCAAGCTGTTCACACCATCGCGACCAGCCCCGGAAACAAAACACGGAAACCAAATACGATGAGGCAAGCTTGGACACTCCCACCTTGTCACCGGTAATTCGCACACCTGTGAAAGCGTGAGACGGGAGAGGGAGGCTGAGGGACGGCGACGAAGAGGGAGGGATGGGGTGAGGAGACGAGTGCCACAAGAACTGCAGTCGCATCCACCTCCTGGAGGACCGCGAGGATTTGTTGGGGTCGGCGCTCGACCCCCCCGAAACAGTGCCGGGAGCGGCGCAAGGGGGGCGGGGGCACAAAGAGGCCACGCGCCGACACAAGGGGGAGCCGCGCGGGCCTCTGGAGGCGTGCTAGTACCGCCGTCTTCCCAGGATTGTCTCGGGGACGGAGGCGCGCAGCTTCCTCCTCCTCCTCCTCCTCCTCCTCCTCTGGCACGCGCGCTGCGGCGTTGCATGCGAGTGGCTCGAGCTCCGTGCCGGGGCAGGCTCCAGGGAATGCCAGCACATCTGGCGGCCCTCGTTGCTGCAATCCGCGCGGAATATTCGAAAGCCCTGGCAATCCGGGAAACCTGGAAACGTATAATTATCATGACCTCTCGCCCCTCTGATCTGGGACGCAAGAGGACATGCTAGTACGATGTGTGCTCCTCAAAGGCGTGCGTCCGACCAAATCATACCGTAGAAATATATTGTAATAGATCGTTACCCGACCAGTATGTCCAACATACGCCCGCCACGGAACATGTGCTATAAGAATTATCGTCGCGCGCGTCGCCGGTTTGGGGGCGACGCACAAATCACATGTTTCGGCAACTCTATAACTAATTGTATTTTCATCTCTTGTGTTACTTCCGCACTCTTCCGCCGACCTTCCGCGAACATGATTGATATTGACGGTTGGCTTCCGCACTCCTTCCAGAAACCTTCTGCTAACCTCCCGCCACCCCGCACATGCGCCCATAATGAACACTCACTGCATCCTACTCTCCTCCTCGCCGAGCTAGGCTATACGCAAGAGTGACCCTGGGTAAGAGTGACTTTTGGTGCGCGACTTTTCGGGGGCCGCGGGGGGACCAAGCCTGGGCGCGCAAGCCGCTGCTACCGCTTCGTCTTCGGCCATCCGGGGACCCGTCTGTGCCCGCACCGGAGGCCACTCCGGCGAGAGGCCACTCTTACGCCCAGTCGACGAGCCCCCTCGGGAGCCTCCCGGTCGCGCTGCGACCCGCTCACGCCGAGCGGCCCGCTCGCGCCGAGCTCGCCATCGCCCCTGGCGCCAGCGGTGCCGCCAACAGGGGGCCGGCACGGCGCGACGATGGCGAGGGGGGCCGGCGAACGGAGAGGTCGCCCGGCCGAGAGCGGGGCGCCTCCTCCTCCTCCTCCTCCTCCTCCTCCTCTTCCTCCTTCTCCTCCTCCTTCTCGTCCTCGTCCTCCGCCTCCTTCTCCTCCTCTCCCTCCTCCTCCTCCTCCTCCTCCTCCGCCTCCCCTCCCCCTCTCCTCCCCTGCTCCCCTCCCCCTTCTCCTCCTCCTTCCCGCCCCTCCACCTCCTCCTCCTCCTCCTCCTCCTCCCCTTCCTCCTCCTCCTCCTCCTCCTCCTCCTCCTCCTCCTCCCCCTCTCCTCCCCTCCTCCTCCTCCTCCTCCTCCTCTTCCTCTCCCTCCTCCTCCTCCTCCTCCGCCTCGCAATCCCCCCTCCTCATCCTCCTCTGACAATTACTCAATATGAAAATACTCTCCCTCTTCCCCTGATGGCGTCCGGGTGATGGCCGCGCACCCTCCGCGTACTGTTTTTTAACACACAGGATTCCCGGGAAATCCCGGGAAACGACTCTCGCTGAGGCGCCGGCGTCATTTTTTCCCAAAATGCTGCTCTCGTCGAGGCGCCGGCCTCTTTTCTGCTCCCGAATCGTTCCGAATCGTGCTCCCGCTGCAGCGTGGGCCTCATTTTCGGATCGGTGTTTGGCCTCCGTCGTTCAGGATGGCGTTCTCGCCCAAGCGCGGGCCTTTTTCTCGCGCGCCCATCCGCCCGCCACCACCGCGCCGCACCGCCACCACCACCACCACCACCACCACAACCACCACCAGCACCAGCACCAGTACCAACACCACCACCAGTCACCAGGCACCAGTACCAACACCACCCCCAGCACCACCACCACCACCACCAGCAACACCGACCACCACCATCACCGATACACCACCACCACCCCACCACCACACCACACCCACCACCACCACCCCACACACTACCACCACAACGCACCACAACCACCACCACCACCACCACCACCACCACCACCACGACAACCACGCACACACGCACGCACGCACGTGCACCACCACCCACTACGCACGCGCGCGCGGAGCCACAGGTCCGCTACGACACGCGTCCGTGGATAGAGAAAATCAGCGCCATGGTAAGGGATGGGAGGGAGGGGTAGGACGTCAGATATGACGCGAGCGCACCTAGCTTGTCCTCCTCCCCCTCCTTCTCTATCCGTCCTCCTCCTCCTCATCCTCCTCCTCCTCCTCCTCCCTCCTCCTCCCTCCTCCTCCCTCCTCCTTCTTTCTCCTCCTCCTCCTCCTCCTCCTCCTCCTCCTCCTCCTCCGCAGCAGCAACTTACCTTCTACAGACAGGGAGCGTCCAAGAGCGGGGCGCCCACCAGGGGGGTGTTCGCAAATCGTGGCCCGAGGCACGCGCGAGGCCCGAGGGAGGACCACCGGGGCGCGCTGAGAGAAGGAAAAGGTGTCACGAGATCTGGGGGGCTACAGTCGAGGCGTTGACCTAAGGAACCCTAAATAAGGAACGAGGCCCCTTTTTCCCATCAGTTAAAATTCTGTGTCCCATCGAAAACCTAAGGACAACCTAAGGCAAGCTGCGAAACAATTAAGGAACGCGGAGCCCCTCCCCAAAGAAAAGGTGTCACGAGATATCTGGGGGGCTACCACGGCCCGGGTCATGATGCCCCTCCCTGCTCATCACCCTCGTCTTGGTCGCTACCGAAAACAAAAAACGGAGGAAAACCGGCCAGGCTGGGCACACCCGCCTTCGTGAAGCGCTGGACCTCCTTCCCCTCCACGGACCTGCCTCATTGGAGGCAGGCCAAGTCTGCACCCAGAACCCCGCGCAACACGCTATCAGCTGTAGACGAACGGATGGGCCACTTCGCTTAAAGACGGCCGGAGACCAATTCATGTGTCCGTCCACGCGTGCCCCGTTTGCGAAAGACCCCCGTGTAGACAGTGATGGCCCATTCATAGCCCCCCCAAGTCTCCCCATCCTCCGTCGCTCAATCCTCCTCCCCCTTCTCCCCCCCTCGTCCTCCTCCTCCTACTCCTCCTCCTCCTCCTCATGAACTTGTTCCTCCACCCAGTCAGCCGATTCTGTCCTGCTCGGAAAACTAAATCGGAGGAAAGAAGTGGAGTCGGAAGATGAACCGGGGAGGGGGGGGAAGAAGGAAGGAGATGACGAAGAGGCAGATGACATATTGAGCAACCTAAGTGCGAGGGCGCCATATCTGACGTCCCACCCCCCCATCCATCCCTTGCCACTGCGCCACGTTTTTCTGAATGCCGGCTGGGGTGTCAAAAACGACCGTTGTCATCAACATTCCCACGTCGTGCGATGCGCAATCCGAACGGGGGGCTTTGTACATCGGCAGAGGAAGATGATGATGATGAGGATAAGGAGGAGGAGGAGGAGCAGGAGGAGCAGCAGGAGGATGAAGAGGAGGAGGAGGAGGAGGAGGAGGAGGAGGAGGAGGAGGAGGAGGAGAAGGAGAAGGAGGAGTCGGAGGATGACGAGGTGCAAAGGAGGACTCGGAACGCGGAATCGCGACAAACTGTGGCCTAAGGGTATGAAGGAGGGGGTGAGGAGGGAAAATGAGCCGATAGGGGGAGGAGGCGCGTGAACTGCGGATCGCGCACTGCCCGCTACGATGAGGGGGGAGTAATGGCGGAGGAGGAGGAGGAAAGGATGAGGAGGAAAGTGAGGAAAGGGGAGGAGGATTAGGGTGGGGGGGGTGGGCATGGAAGGAGGGGGAGGAGGAGGAGGAGGAGGAGCAGGAGGAGGAGGAGGGGGAGGAGGAGAAGGAGGAGGAGGAGGAGGAGGAGCAGGAGGACGCGGGAACGCGGATCGCGACACTGTGGCTAAGGAGGAAAAGGAGGAGGACAATGAGCAGGAGGAGGAGGAGGAGGAGGAGGAGGAGGAGGAGGAGGACGCGTGAATGCGGATCGCGACACTGTCGCTAAGCAGGAGGGGGAGGAAGAGGAGGAGGAGGAAGAGGAGGAGGAGGAGGAGGAGGAGGAGGAAAGGGAGGAGGAGGAGGAGGACGGGGAGGAGGTTGGTAGCGGCTGAGCAGGAGGATGTGCAGAACGCCGAACAGCAAGACGAGGAGGGAGGAGGAGCAGCGGCAACTGCAGGGCGGGGAACAGGAGCAGGCGGGCCAGGGGAGCCGCGGAGGAGGGAACACAGGATTGGGGCCACAACGGCGAGGAGCGAATCAGATCCGAGAGTGCGGCCCGCGCTGGGGCGGCGACGGCCCACACCTGCACGACGGGAGGGGGAGCCTCCGATCGTGAGATGCTGCCAGGTCTTCAGCGGAAGCACTTGTTCTACAGTCGGGGCGTTGACCTAAGGAATCCTACATAAGGAACGGGGCCCCTTTTTTTCCATGAGTTAAACTTCGATTTCCGATCGAAAACATGAGGAAAGCCTGAGGCAAGCTGTGAAACATTTCAGGAACGCGGAGCCCCTCCCCAACGACAAGGGTTCCTTCTTCAGGGCCCCGACTGTAGGACAGAAGCCGATGAATTCCTGTGGGAGATGCAATATTCGGGAAGGAGTGGGGGGTAGGAAAGGGCATGGCAACATCGGGGGGAAAAAGGAGACCAGTCCCTTGCAGAACCAGAAACCGTCAACTCGAAGTACTGCCCGAGCAATCATCTCGCCCTCCTGACCGCAACCTGTGCGGCCGCGATTTGCGCTTGCGCTAGCACTCGCATGCTCGCACGCAGAGCGGTCAACTGGTTTGGCACCACTGACGAGGCCGCAGTGGCGCTTACCAATGAGACTTTCCCACCGCGTCGTACAAGTCGCGCTGTCGCGCGGGCGCTTTGATGCGGGTCGGTGGCTCGGGCGGGCGGTGTAGCATGATGACGTCGACAACGGCGGCACCGGTGATGATAGTAGCGATGTTGGTGGCTATGGTGACGATGGAGACGGCAAGGCCAGTGACGGAGCCGATGCCCGTGACGACGATGAAGATAATGATACCCACGCGTCGGTGATATCCTTCTCTCTTTCTCTCTCTCTCTCTCTATATATATATGTATGGTTGGCGGGTGATGGCGGCAATGACGACAATTGAGGGGAAGGGAGGAGGAGCAGGAGGAGGAGGAGGAAGATGAGGAGAAGGAGGAGGAGGAGGGAAGGGAGGAGGAGGAGAAGGAGGAGGAGGCAGGGACGGTGAGGAAAAGGATGAGAGAAGGGGGAGGAGGAGGAGGAGGAGGAGGGAGGAGGAGGAGGAGGATGAGGAGGAGGAGAGGAGAGGAGGAGAGAAGTAAGAGAGGAGGAGAGTAGGGAGAGGAGGGAGAGGGGAAGGAGGAGAGAAGGAGGAGGAGGAGGAGGAGGAGGGAAGGAAGAGGAGGAGGGGGAGACGGAGGAGGGGGGGGGAGGAGAGGAGGAAAGGGGAGGAGGAGGGGAGAGGAGGAGGAGGAGGAGAGAAGGAGAAGGAGGAGGAGGAGGGAGGAGGAGGAAGAGGAGGAGGAGGAGAGGAGGAGGAGGGGAAGAGAGGGGAAGGAGGAGGAGGAAGCGGAGGAGGAGGAGAGGGAGGGGAGGAAGGAGAGTAGGAAGAGGAGGCGGAGGAGAAGAAGGAGGAGGAGGAGGAGGAGGGGGAGGGGGAGCGGGAGGAGGAGGGATCAGGAGAGGAGGGGGGAGGATGGAAGACAGGCTGTGACCAGAGCAACCGATGGGGCAGCGCGGGAGCCATCACCAGGCGCTGTTGTCAGAAGGGGCAGGCGCACGGGAGCGACAGCAGGAGCGGGGGCGCCCACGGGAGTGGACAGCGGGAGCTTCAGCTGCAGCTCGGGACCGGGAGGGGGAAGCGCGGGAGCGGCAGCTGGGGACCGCTCGCGGATGGGCTTATCGTGCGGACGCAGAGCCTTTGCCAGCCAGTAGGCAAATGTGCCTCAATGGATACTGCTTTGCATTGTCCTCACATGCGCTGCGAGACCTGCTCTTTGAGCAGGGACCGACAGTCCCGGCATTCCTATAGTCCTGCCACGAAACGTGCTTAGAACCCTAAGTTGTTCGAATCATAAAAAACAATTATCGTAGAACATAAGCCCGATGTGTTAAAACAAAAGGACTCCACCAGACATGTTCTAAGAACATTTCGTGGAAACCACAGAAAAAAAAGGTTCTTAACAAATTGTTTGTTAGGGCTATAGGCGCGCCAGGACGCTTCGCCACTGCTTGATCGCTGAAAGTCCGATGCGCAACGAGCTGGGTATCAGAGGCGAGGTGCCGCAAATTCGGGAGGACGAGGTCGAGGGCCAGGGCCAGACCGGACGAGAGGGGGCGGGTGGGGTCTCGTTGGGATCCTATTCTGATCTTGGTGGGGTCCGCACTGAGGGTTCTGGGAACGGCTATCACTTCCAGGGGCGGACAGTAATGTTGTTTCGCCGAGCAAGGAGTCGATCATGCATCTCGACGGGGGTTGGCAGATCAGCTGCGCGCAGCTGGTTTCCCTGGCGCCTCCGCGCGCAAGGAGGCGACCACGTCGAGAGGACAGCGAGGCGGCGGGTCCGAAGCCAGCTGCACGCAGTTGAGCTCGTCAGCCGCCTGGAGACTGCTCCTCCGCCTCCTCCTCCTCCTCCTCCTCCGCCTCCTCCTCTTCCTCCTCCTCCTGCTGCTCCTCCTCCTCCTCCTCCTCCTCCTCCTCCTCCTCCTCCTCCTCTCCTCCTCCTCCTCTCTCCTCCTCTCCTCTTCCCTTCCTCCTCCTCCTCCTCTTCTCCCCTCCTCTCCTCCTCCTCCTCCTCCTCCTCATCCTCCTGCCTCCTCCTCCTCCTCCTCCTCCTCACCCCATCCCCCTCCTCCTCCTCCCATCCTCCTCCTCCTCCTCCTCTCCGCTCCTCCTCCTCCTCCTCCTCCTCCTCCTCCTCATCCTCCTACTCCTCCCCCTCCTCCCCCTCCTCCTCCTCCTCGCAGGCCTGCTCGGGTCCAGGCGTGGCCCCCTCCGCCGCCCCCTGCTTCGGAGGCGCGCCTCCGGGGGGGGGGTGGGGAAGAAGGAGGAGGGGCAGGCCTTCGCAGGCGGCGGCGGGGCTTCCCGGGAGCCCTCCCTGGGCGGCGCGCCGAGGCGGGTGCGGGTCAGACCGCCGCGCGCCACTCTGGGCGGCCCCGCCCTCCTCCCGAGGCCCCCTCCTCGCGCGGCCCCGCCCGTGGAGACAGTCCTCTCCTCTGCGGAGGGGGCCCCTTGGTGGAGGCCGAGCGCCACAGAGGCCCGCCTGCCAGACGAGGGCCCCGTTTTGAAGAGGGGCCAGCCTCCCTGCAAGAGGGGGCCGCTTCTTCGAAGGGGGCTGCTTCTCAGAAGGCGCCGGCCGTGCACCTGCAGACAAGGCCGGGGCCTTCTGAGAAGCAGGGGTGCTTCTAAGACGCCTTCCCCCTTCCCCCTGCCCCCCTCTGCGCGTGGCTGACCTCCCCTTCTGAGAAATCGCTTGTGCCTTCGGGGGAGGCGCAGGGAACTTCTCCCGAGGCCCGCCCCTTCGCACTTCTCCCCCAGGCCCTCCACTGATCCTGCTGCGAGGCGCCAGGAGTGGACGATGAAACGAAGGCCTCTTCGACCGTCGGCTTCCACCATGAGGTGACCCCACCCAGAATGACCCCAAATCGAATCGGTACATCGAATCGGCCATCGAAACTCATCGAATCGACACGAATTGGTAAGCAAACCGGAAGGCTTCGGAACCGACGTCCGCCGACCTGAGCCGAGGCATGCACGAGAAGATCCAAACCGAAGCTGGAATCCAAAAGCGAATCGCGACCCGACATCGGAATCCTCCAAACCGAATCGATCCGACTCGGCAGAAGCGCAATGGCTCCTGACCCCCCTAGTTGTTATGAAACATGCTGAGGGGACGTCGACGTGTTCTTCCATCATGCAAGTTTCGCTCTTGACTCGTCCAAGACAGTCTAAACACAACACCCTGGAGTGTGGACGTCGGCCAGGCGGCACTGCGACACTTGAACGCGCATCAAACAAAAACACAACACAACAACGCCCACAACGGAACGAAAACGTCGCCCTTGAACACGGAGAAAAAACACAGAGCTTCCAAGAATATCCAAAGCCGACCCGTCGGACGGCCTGTCGGGCGGCCGGAAGGCCATGCGGCCCGCCACAGCCCACCACAGGCCCGGCGGGGGGGGGGGAGAGCGCGCTGGCGCGCCCGCGGTGGTGCCCACCCCGGCACGGCGCCCGCGCTCGCGCGCTCGCTCGGGCCGCAGCGGAGGGGCGGGCGGCGCGCGCGGCGAGAGTGCGAGGCGACGGGCGACGACGAAGACGTTGGCAGACGACGGACGGCGACGGACGACGACGGACCACGGACGACCGACGGACGACGACAAACGACGACGACGACGGCGACGGCGACGACGACGACGACGGCGACGACGGGAAGCGACACCCTCCCCACCAGGGGCCACCAGCGGGAGGAGCCAGTGGGGGGGGACCCCTGGTGGTGTGGTCCCCCCCTCTTGCTCGAGACATCCCCTATCCTAAGCTCGGGAAAGCATCGTGGACCTCCTCGCAGGAGGATTCATGGGTGAGGAATCCTTAGGGAAACGATCTCACATATGGAATCCAAAACAAGGGGTCCGTAATACGTAATTCCCAGTGAGGCATCGTTGGCAACAGCTCCTTACGAGGGAATACATAGTAAGGATGGAAGGGAAGGAGAATCGAGGAGGAGGCGGAGGAGGCGGTGCTGCAGACGGAGCTTGGCTTGCAGCCCATACACAGGCTGGCTGGCGACGGGAGGGAGAACAGGAGGGAGAGAAGAGGACGCGAGAGAGGGGGCTGTGGTGCACGGGCTCCTGGGATTCTGTCCAGGGCGCTGGGATGTGGGCTATTGGAGCGGCCCGCTCGCAAAGGAAGGCGAGCCTGGGGGGAACGTCCCGAGGAAAACCTCCGACATCAGAAACATTATATGTTAAAGTATTGCCGAGCCTTGGATGCTACAAACAATGTGTTTGACAATGCTTACTCCACCTCCGAAACCGAAAACAACATAAACGATACCGTCTCGGAGTCCTGGATGGCAAAACCATTGCGTGTTACCATGTTTCCTCAACCTCCGAAGCCAACCACATCGCACTGTACAGCGTTTCCAAGCCCTGGATCCTAACAGCAATGTGTACATATATATATATATATATCTATATCCATCTCTCTATATATATATATGTATATACACACGCTGCTTTTTTAATATACGGATCCAACAACATAGTACGTTACTCTGTTTCGGAACTCTCGATGCCAAGCACGCTGTGCTTCATAATGATTCCCACCCTCAGAACCAAAAACCTTTCAACGCTTCGGGGCCCTGGACACTAAAAACGCAATGTTTTACAATGCTTCTCAATACCCGAAGCCAGAAGCATTGTAGTGTACAGCGTGTTCGACCTCCCCCATCCTCCTCTCTCCTCCCTGGCCCTCCTAGTCCTGGGGAGAAGGTTCCAGGACACCCCTCAAAAAAACCTGGATCCACGGGTGCCATTTTTCCAGGCCCGGGACAACAATTGGACCAGTGGATCCAGAGGGTCCGATTTCGTGTTTCCTGTGAACTTTCCCCCAGAGCCAGCCTCCCCCCCTCCTTCCCCGCACTTGCTCTGCATCAGACCCCCATCGGCGGAGGAGGAAGGGAGGCGCTGAGGAAAGAGGAGGAGCGTGGGCATCACCACGTGCAACCCCACTTGCGAAGACACGCATGCAGAACGAAATGCAGAGGAGAAGAGGAAGACAACTTCGCGCACATCAGTGACCTTGCGGATCTACGGGCGTGCGGGGATGCCCGCACGCCCATATACACATATCTATAGAAATATACATAAACACGCATACACACATACATACATACATACCTCTATATATTTGTATTTATGTGTAGATCGATGTATACAGACATGCACATATATATATATAAATACATATCTGTATGTATAAGTCCATACTTCAATCGGCATTGCAGCGCCCCTCGGCTGGACTGGTCTCCTCACACACAGTGCCGATAAGATCGTGGTTGCGACGCTTGTGTGCAATGTCTCCGACCTCTCATACACATACATCCACCGCAGCTGGAGTACCGTTTACGGATACTGGGGCGCTCGCACCTTGAGCGTGGTCCATGGACGACGGCTTGCGTCCACATCCGAACGGACGCTCGCACCAATCCACTTCGCCGGCGGGTGGGCCCGCATCAGCAACAATCGCAATGAACACCACCACCACCAACTTATCGCGAACCATTGCTTCTGAGAAATTCACCTACCAGATAGCAGCATCTCCGAGGTGCCGAGCTTGCCACTCGCTCAAACTACGAAGGAGTACAGGCAGGCGACACCCATTGGGCCAAGAGCCTGCTTTCCCAACGCCCGCCAACAGCGTTGTCAACACCCTGCTGTGGCCTCGTCTGGCGTCCTCGAGCCAACGATCTGAATTCCAAGGGCCACGGTCTTCGTACACGAACGCTGGCTCAGAGCTCGCAGAGCCAGTCCTTCGTAAAATGCATAACTGATATGCGTTAGTGCAGCCACGACCACCTGTCAGCTGAGCAGGTTCGGCGCCCGCGCAACCACGACATACTGCGAAGTGCTACGGCCCCCCACTTCCACAGCCACGACTTGTTGCCACATGCACCGGTTCCGCGCTTGCGAAGCCACGATCTCTTGTGAAATGAAAGAGAGCTGTGATCGCACTGCTGCGACTCCCTACACTCGCGCCCAAGAGACCGCGACAGATTGTCTGCCGACCCCCGCCTGTCGGGGGTGGAAAGGCGTGTGAGGCATTTGGCTGTCGCCCTCCCCCGTTCCCCCTTCCCAGGACCCCAGGATCCCATTCAAGGGGGAGGGCCGGGGGGCCCCTCGGGGCCTCCAGATAGACATTCAAAACCTCAACAAGAACCTCCAACAACCTCCAAAAACTTCCAACAGCCTCCAAAAACGCACCCTCGGGGCCTCCAAAAACCTCCAAAGACACACTTCGTAGCCTCCTTGATGCCCAAGATGCCATCCAAGCTGGTTCAAGCTGGGCTCCGACGCGCCGAGGAGTCTTCAAAAAGACGACGAGAAGGGCCTCAAGACTCCCCAAAAGAGGCGTCAAAACCGCCCCAGGAGGGCTCCTAGACGACTACCCAGGAGGCCTTCAGAAACAAACATCGTCCCAATCCCCTTGGGAACCATTTTTTGTCTTGCATATTCGCATCTTCGGTCTGCACAGCGTCCAGGACGGCGCATGAGGCCCCCAAGATTGCCCCGAGACGGCCCCAGAGGCGCCCAAGAGGGCCCCACCAGTGCCACAAGAGTGGCCCAAGAGAGGCAACTCGAACTGACATCCTGAGTCCTGCGCCTTAAGAGGGCGCTCGAAACCGCCAGCAGGCGCCCAAGGAACTCCCAAAGGCCTGGATAGGCCCCCAGGAGGCGCAAGAGAGGCCCCCAGAGAGCGCCCAAGAGGCCCCCAAGAGGCCTCTCCCGTGGACCCACTCCTTCTTCAGGGAGTCGGCGGAATGGCGCAAGCCTCCTGAAGAGATCTTCGGTGGGACCATGCCTGTCAAAAGCGTTGATTTTTGATTGCGGGTGACGCGGAAGCAGCCGCGCACCGTCAGAGGGTCGAGCAGCACAGGGCCAAGGCGCACAGCGAGACTGCCGCCAGCGAAGCGCCGGTCAAGGCCTATATCCCCAGTGGAAATGAATCGCAAGCCGACGGCCGATCCGATGGATCCACGCTCCCGAGGCAACGGCCCCTCGCAACAGAAGTGTCCGCGCCTGCGCCGCCACGGTCCTTCCTACGGTGCAAGGGGTACACGCTCGCGCAACGCACTCATTAATATCATCGCGACGGACCGACGCTCGCGAAATCGCGGTCCCTCGTAACAGAATGGAGGCCCATAATCGCAGGCGGTGGTGATTGGTACCAGTAATGTTTGCCAACGTAGACCCCACATGATGAATCATTGCAGTGTGAATGTGCGGAAGGTATGTGGTACAATCGATTTGGCGCCAACTACGTGGTGCAATCCGTGTGGTGCACTCTACGTAGTGCAAGATTAGCGGAGCACTATAAGTGATGAGAGCTACGTGATGAAACGTATACAGTGTTAACTACATGGTGCAAGCTAGGTGGTGTGCGCTATGCGGCGCAAGCTGGTTGGTGAAAGCTATGCAGGTACCAACGATGTCGTGGTGCGAGATATGTAGTGCAATCTACGTGGTGCTATACATGCTGTGCAAGGTATGCGGTGCAACTTATGCCGCGTAAGCTAGATGCGGTGTATGCTGTGGGATGCAGGCAATGTGGTGTACGCTATGCGGTGCAAGCTGCGTGGTCAAAACTGGGTTGTGCAAGCGATGCCGTGCAATCTGTGTGGTGCAAGCAATGTGATCGACGCACATCTGGCCAAAGCTATGCGGTGTACTCTCTTGTGTTCAGCTATGCGGCGTGAGCACTGTAGTGTCGACCATGTGGCGTGATTTGTTGTTTCACACTGACCACACACCCCACCTCAATGCGAGAGGGCGCACGCTTTCCTGGCTCCCGCGGGAGCCCACCAAGGCGCCTCTACTGAGACCAGTGCCAGCAGCAGCGATCCGCCACCGCTCCTTCGAGTGCCGGGCAATGCACAGCGATCAGATTGTTATCATGCCAATGGGGCGCCCGTGAGGCGTCCACAGGGCGGGCACCAGGCGAAACCCCAGCGGACGCACCCGGCGCAATTGGCGCCCCCACGAGGCGCCCACGACCAGCCACCAACAGGTCCTTCTCCTCCTCCTCCTCTTTCCTCCTTCTTTCCTCCTCCTCCTCCCTCCTCCTCACTCCTCCTCCTCCTCCTCCCCTCCTGCCTCCTCCCTCTTCTCCCTCCTCCTCATCCTCCTCCCCCTCCTCCTTCCTCCTAGCTTCCTCTCCGCCTCCTCCTCCTCTCCCTCCTACCTCCCCTACCCCCTCAACCTCCCTCCCTCCTACTTTCCTCTTCCTCTCCTCCTCCTCCCTCCTCCTCCTCCTCACTCCTCCTCCTCCTCTCCTCCGTTCCTCCTCCGCCTCCTCCTTTCCGCCTCCTCCTCCCCTCCTCCTCTCTCCTCCTCCTCCTCCTCCTCCTCCCTTCCTCCTCCTCCTCCCATCCTCCTCCTCTTTTCCTCCTCCCCTCCCTCCTCCTCCTCCTCCTTCCTCCTCCTCCTCCTCCTCCTCCTCCTCCTCCTCCCTCCTCCTCATCCTCCTCCTCCTCCTCCTCCCCCTCCCCCTTCCCCCTCCTCACTCCTCCTCCTCCTCCTCCTCCTCCTCCTCCTCCTTCCTTCCTCTTCCTTCCTCCTCCTCCTCCTCTCCCTCCTCCTCCTCCTCCTCCTCCTCCTCCTCCTCGCTCCTCCTCCTCCTCCTCCCTCCTCCCCTCCTCCTCCTCCTCCTCGCTCCGCCTCCTCCTCCTCCTCCTCCTCCTCCTCCTCCTCCTCCTCCTCCTTCCTCCTCCTCCTCCTCCTCCTCCTCCTCCTCCTCCCTCCTCCTCCTCCCTCCTCCTCCTCTCCTCCTCCTCCTCCTCCTCCTCCTCCTCCTCCCCTCCTCCGCCTCCTCCTGTCTCCTCCTCCTCCCTCCTCCTCCTCCTCCTCCTCCTCCTCCTCCTCCTCCTCCTCCTCCTCCTCCTCCTCCTCCTCCTCCTCCTCCTGGCCACCAACAGGACACCAGGCGAAGCCCCGGCTGCTGATACGCCCAGCGCACGGTGCGCCCACGAGGCGTCCCATACCATCCGCCAAGCGGGCACCAGGCGCGAAACCTCGGCGGACCTGCCTGCGAGCCCGCGCTCCCGCGGCCATGATGTCCCTCGCAACAAGCGGTTGTCCTCCAACGATGCAGTTCCCTGTGGAAATGTATCGTCGTAGGGGCCTATGAAGAGAGGACTTATTTCAACATCGTTGATGGCTCTTGGGTTTTCACTGGTCCTCCTCCGCCTCCTCCTCCTCCTGCTCCTCCTCCTCCTCCTCCTCCTCCTCCTCCTCCTCCTCCTCCCCTCTCCTCTTCCGCCTCCTTCTCCTCCCCAAAATCGTAAACAACAGTGGATCCGTGTCTCCAAGGCCACGCTTCCTTGAACAGGCGACGGAAAAGCGGCTACGCATTAACCGGTCCGTCGAAAAACCGAGTTCGGACACACTGGGAGGCGCTGCTGCAGAAGTCCCCCTGTGCGCAGTCGTGCTCCCGGAGCCTGCTGGGCGACCGTGTGGACCTCGGCACCGCCGCTGGGCATTCGCGGGCCATCTCGAGGCCCTCTGAGGGTTGTCGTGGGCTGCTCGGCTGCTCTGAGGGCTTCTTGGAAACCTCTCGGGCCTCTTGGAGCCGACGACGGCGCAAGCCCCGCTCGGGCTCGCGCTCGGGGCGCCACCGTCGCGCGCGAGACACCTGGAGAATGACCAAGGCGATCCAGCCGAGATACGACGGATAACAAGAACGGGAGAAGCGAAACAGGAGGGCAAGGACAAGGACGTGGGGGAAGGTGAGGAGGCATGGGAGGAGAACGAGGACGAGCAGGGAGGATGCGAAGGGGGAGAGGGATGACGATGATGCTGATGATGAGGGGAAGAGCGGCTGATGGCTGCTTCCCAGCGCGCTTAGATGCTGCTGGCGGTCCGTGCGCCCGTGACAGGTGCGCGGGCTGCCTTGGTGCTCGTTGGCTTATCCCGTCATCTTGCGGCAACGCCGCGTCTCGAGTCCGCTTGACAGAATACAAGGGCGCAGGGAACGATCTGGCAGATCTGCTGACCAATGACACCTTTAGGGGAACGAAGAATGCCAGAAGCAGGAAAACTCGGAGGTCCGCGCGGATCTCTCGGATCGGCGCTGGACCTCCCTCCCCTGCGCGCGGAGCGCGCCAGGGGCGGCGCTGGAGGCGCCGCCAAGGGGGGTCCGGCGCGAATCCGAGGAGTCCGCGCGGGCCTGCGAGTTTGTATGTTTACGTCATTCCTCGTTCGCCTAACCTTCCCCCTCCGAGATCTTCGCCGAGATCTTCGCCCTGGCACCCCGAGAGGAGACCGAGATCTTCGCCCTGGCACCCGAGATCTTCGCCCTGGCACCCCGAGAGGAGGCCGAGATCTCGTCTGGACTCCCCCGAGATCTTCGCCCTGGCGCCCGAGAGGAGGCCGCAATGTGCTGGGGCCGCAGGCGGGGGCCTGCTTCGGCTCGCCCGGCTTCGACCTCGGCGGCTCACGTCGCGCGGCTCGGGTGTGCCTGCCCGTCCTCCTCCTCGTCCCCCCCCCTGTCTCTTCCTCCTTCTCGTTCTCGCCCGTCCTTCCCCGCCTCTCTCCCCCTCTCCCTCTTCCCCCTTCCCCCTCTCCCTCTTCCCCCTTCCCCCTCTCCCTCTTCCCCTCGCCCATCCTCTCTCCCCCTCTCCCTCTTCCCCCTTCCCCCCCCCCAGAGAGGAGGATGGAGCACAGCAGCAACAACAACGACGGCGATCGCACCGATCACTCCTCCGTCAGAACAGTCGCGATCGCGTGATCGGAAAACCGCCGATCCACATCTGATCTGGGAGATCCCGAGATGCCGGCGGGTGCGGAAGCCTGCGGAGGGCCCTGGAGGTCTCGGGAAGCCTCCGAAAGGGACAGTTGTCATGGCGCTTCCTGGCCACACAGGGCACTCCTAGTCACCCACCCACGGATCTGATAATCCTGACCTTGGTGGGCCCTGGAAACGACAAGGCCGTTTTTTTACCGGTTCCGTGTTGCCGTTTTTTTGCCGGTTCCGACGTCGTTTATTTACCGGTTCCGTCGCCGTTTTTTGACCTGTTCCGGCTCCGGTTCCAATCCTGGAGCCGAATTTTTGCCGTTTCCGGTCGCCGTTTTTTTGCAGTTTCCATTTTCAAGGGACATGTTTTCGGAAACGGTGAAAAAACAGCCCTGTCGTTTCCGGGGCCCACAAAGGTCCTGACCACGAGTGCGGCCACGTCTTAGGGACAGTGAAGACGTACATCCAATTCACGTCATACATATTTCACAGAATCGCGTTCGATACTTTAAATCCGCCGACCCTGTCGGCGTGTGGAAGATGCTTTTCCGTTCGTCGTGAACGTCGTCGTCGTCGTCGTCGTCGTCGCCGTCGCCGTCGTCGTCGTCGTCGCCGCCGTCGTCGTCGTCGTCGTCGTCGTCGTCGATGCTCTTCCGTTCGTCGTCGTCGTCGTCGTCGTCGTCGTCGTCGTCGCCCCCCCCTCAGGCGTGCCAGCCAAAGCGAAACCAAAGCAAAATCGAGCAACGTCGTAGCTGAGTCGAAGGCAAAGCGAAATTGAGCAACGTCGTAGCTGAGTCGAAAAGAAGCCCCTTCCCTTTGATCCCTTCCCCGCCGGGGGGGGGGGGGTCCCGGGGGGTGTCCCGGGGGGTGTCCCGGGTCCCGGGGGGGGGGGTCCCGGGGGGGAGGGGGGGCAGGTACGCATCCCCCCCGGAATGTCCCGGGACCTAGACAAGCCCCCAGACTGGCCAAGAGTGCCCCACGAGGCTTCCAAGACGGCTCCAGAGGGCCCCGAATCGCCGAACCATCGGTCGAAGACGCCAAACTAGCCTCCAGACGGCCCAAGAGATTGCCAAGACGCTCCAAGAAGTCTCCAAGAGCACTCCCAAGAGGGCACGAAGAGGGAAAAGTGAAAGATTTCCGTAAAGTGTTTGACATATTTTGGCGTTCTCGCCGTTTCAACTTGCCGACGCTCCAAGACGGCCCCCCAAGATTGCCCCAAGATAGCCCAAGAGGCCTCAAGAGAGCCCCAAAATGACCAACACCGACTGCGCAAATCCGCTCGCACTGCAAGCAACTTAATATCCCAAACCACTGCCACCTTCAGCGAGGCCCTCAGGCTCGGCCTGTGTCGATCCTCGGACCCTCAAAGAACACCGGATTGCACTGAAACGCCCGCCTCTTACGGTGCACGCATTTTACCAGGGAGAAGCAACACACGCTCACGGCCTGTGTTGTGTACACGTATACATGTTGGCCAACGTGGGCCCCCTAACACGGTGTTTCTACCAATTTGCGTTGTGCGATTTATGCGGGAAAAAACATTTGTGATGCAATCTATGTGAGGCCCTTGGGCTCGGCCTGTGTCGATCCTCTGACCCTCAAAAAACACCGGATTGCACTGAAACGCCCCCTTCTTACGGCGCATGCGTTTTACAAGGGAGAAGCAACACACACCATCACGGCCTATGTTGCGTGCGCGTATACATGTTAGCCAACGTGGGCCCCCTAACGCGGTGTTCCTACCTATTTGCGTTGTGCGATTTACGCGGGGAAAACCTTTGTGACGCAATCCATGCGATGCACCCAAAATTCTGCACTGTCGGTAATGCAGTGTAGATTGTGTCCTAAACGTGGTGCCGTGTAGGTGGTGCCACATGTGTTGTGCAATGTGTGTGGCGCAAAAATGTGATGCAATCTTTGTGGTGCGACCCACGTTGTGCCACCTATGTGATGCTTGACCTGTGTGGTGCTATCAACGTTGTGTAACACAAGTGGTGCAATGCACGTTGTGCAATCAACATGGAGCAATCAATGTAATGCCGTCTAGTTGGCGCAAATCAAACAGCCGAACTTGGAGCTGTCAGCCCCACTGCACGCGCAATCATCCCACCCACCCGCCCGCAATTTGGTGTGCTAAATCCATGCGGCGGCGATTGCGATGATAGCTTGGCGCTGGCTGGCGCGTCACTGCGGCCTGTCTAGCTCTCGCAACCTCGCGCGCAGAGCGGCCGATCAAAATGGTGGACCGGCGCTGACCACTGGGCACTTCCCACCGCGTCTCTCAGGGCGCGCTGGCGCGCGGGCATTTCAGTGCGAGTCGGTGACTCGGGCGGGCGCGGTATCATGGCGACATCGACAACGGCCGACAAGATGATGATTGTTGCTATGCTGGTGACGGCGGTGACGATGACAACGGCAAGGCCAATGACGGCGCCGATACTGATCACGCAGATGACAATGTTGGTGTCCACGCGTCGGTGATGATCATGTTTTGAAAGATTTCGACATGCGCGCGCGGCCGACGGGCGCGAGTGGCCCGAATGGTGTCATTTCAGAATGCCTGTGCCCCCCAACACGCGCGCGCAAGGGCGTTCGAGTGACTTCGGCACGTGCGAGCGGGAGGCCCAGTTGGTCGCATGTGATGAACATTTTGGACCGGCGATGGTTTCCAGAAGAATTCGCAAGAGCGCGCGCACTTGTTTGGAAAAGCCAGCCATGATACAAAACCACTGGTGTTGAATCTGTTTTCGGGGATCTCGATTCTGAAATCCGTGCGGGACCTGAGGTTTCAGGGGGATCTCGGCATGCGCGCGGAACGGCGCGCGCGTGGATTGTGTGAAGTGTTGCGTGGCAAAAGGTATGATTGCAAATTGATGGTTCTGCATCTACGAAGTTATGCGGATTTCGCTGTGAAAGATGACGGAGCCAATCGATACCTTGGCTGGGGTAATATGGTTCCGCACGCAAAATGACCGAAGAAACCATATACCATATAACTTGCAATGCAAACAAGCGAACGGATATTCCGGCGGGGTGGGGGGTAGATCATCTTTTTGAAAAGGCGGATCTAAGCTGTGTACGATATGTTGTGCAGTGTATGTGGAGCAATATATGTAATGCCGTTTTGATGTGCAACCTAGGTGGTGCGTTCTATGCTGCGCAACCCATTTGGGACAACATCGTTTGCGCACGTTTGATCATGCACTCTATGTTGTCCAACCCCACGTGGTGCAAACCAAGAACTGCAATCTATGCGATGCAATCTATGTCGTGCAACCGATGTGGAACAATCCGCGTTGTGCAACGTACGTGGTGCAATCGATGTTGTGCCGCCTAAATGGCGCAACCTAGGTGGTGCAATTCATACGTTGCACTTTATGGTGTGCAACTGGTGCAACCTTCTTGTTGCGATCGACATTGTGCCATCCATGTGGAGAGATCTACGCGGCGCAATCTATGTGGTACAAATCATGTTGTGCAATCTAGGTTGTGCAGTTCATGTGGTGCTTTCTGTGTGGTGCAACCCACATGGTGCAAAATATGTGGTGCAGATCGCCCTGCCGAACTTGAAGCCGCCGAACCCAACGCTTACGCAGTCATCCCGCCCACCTACCCGCAACTTGGTTTGCAAAAGCAATGGGGCGATTGCGATGACTGCTCGGCGCTGGCTGGCGCATCGCTGTGGCCGCGCTAGCCCACGAAGGTTCGCGCGCTGAGCGGCCAGCTAATTAGTCTGGCGCGACCGACGCGGCCGCGGTGGCGCTGACCGCGGGGCACTTCCCAGCGCGTCTCGCAAGCCATGCTGACGATCGGGCACTTTAGTGCGAATCGGCAACTTTGAACGATCGCCGCTTCCCGACAGCGGTCTACTGGCCGACTTCGTGCCCCAGGTGGAGTTCAAACAGGACCGCCTGCATCGGCGTCGGGAACCACCGTAACCAACCATCGGCCGGACCCTGGACCCCTTCGAAGGTCATGCTGGACAGCGTTTCATCTGCGGCAGACTTTTGACGCTCCCAGGGGCCTGCGGATGCTGAAGATGGCGAAAACAGCGGTCGGGCCTCCTCTCTTGGATACCCAATGATTTTTGACATCGGGAGGACTACCTGGCGTGAAAGAAGCGCGTCCTGAGGTTCAGCGCCCCCTTTCACGGGGACTCCACTGTCGGGTCCTTTGGCCAGTGACCCGGCGAACCCAACCCTCCCCAACGTGGGCAACGCTGCAATGCCAGAAAAAGGCCATAAAAAAACAACTTTCGGCAACTGTCCCAAATACCCGCAAGTGAATACCCGTAACGGTGCCGCTGAGATGGAACCGTGTCCTGGACGCCGGGTGGGCCTCCGCAGGACGAGCTTCTCATCCTGAGCCGTCTTCTGACGGTCCCGGGGCCCCATGGGGGCCCGGAGACCCCGAAGATCAGGTCGGGCATGCCTCCTACAGGCGGATGGTGGACGAAAAGTACAAACATATCCCAAACATGCCCAAACATAATCTTAACTCATCGCAACATCGTGCCCAGACTATTTTTTGACGATTGAAGTTTCCTCCTGTCGAGCCTCTCTCCTCTTCTGACGCCGATGTGTTTGCTTCCGTGCCGCAGTGTCAGAGCAGCTTGCGCGAACAGGGGCGGGCAAATGCCGGAATCAATCTGCCGGAAGGATTTTCAACATTTTAGGTGTTGGACATGCCCGACTTAGCCTTCTGTCGGGCGTGTCCCCCTACAGGGGGATTTGGGGCGAAAAATGTGTTAAAAAAATACCTTCAAAGTGCTCCAAAAGGGTCCAACAATAGCAACAACAAATAGTCCCCAGACTATTTTTGGACTAGTTTTCTTATTATTGTGGGGGTATTTTGTATATTCTTCGTCGAATGTCCCCCGGAAGGGGGACACGCCCGACAGAAACGTAGCCCGACAACGGCGAGACGCCTCGGGGCCCGCCTCCCTCGGGGCCCCTCCGCTTCAGGGCGAGCTCGGCCTCTCCCCCTCGGGCCGGCGGGTCGGCCGCGCGGCCAGGAGCTCGAGGCCGGCGCGCGGGAGGGGGGAGGCGCGAGGAGGCCGCCGGGTGCAGAGCCGAGCAGGAGCAGGGGCGCCAGCAGGTCCAGGGAGGAGCAGGCTTTCGGTCGGGCATGCTCCCCTACGGGCGGGTTTTGGACGAAAGCTGAAAAATAGGCAAAACAAGCACTTACGCACGAATCCGCCGACCCATTGGGGTCACGGCGTGTGAAATGCTTCCCCCTCCCCAAACCCCCCCCAGGAAGGGGGGGAGGGGGGGCAAAGGTGTCAGCTGCACCCTTGGAGCCTGAGGGGGCCCCAAAACGGGCCAAGAGGGCCCCAAAAGGCCGCCCGGACGGTCCAAGAGAGCTACGAGTCGCCGAAAGATCGTTCCAAGATGCCCAAGATCGCCTCCAGACGGTTCCACAGGCCCCCAAGACGCCCCAAGAAGCCACCAAGAGGCGTCCCCAGAGGCCCTCCAGAAGCAAAACTCGTCCCAGTCCTTAAGGAAGACGTATATTTTTAGCACATTCGCCTCTTGGACTTTCACGAGGCCCACAGCGGCCCAAGAAGCCTTTAAGATCGACCCAAGATAGGCCAAGAGGCCCCCAAGAGGGCTCCGAGACGGCCCAAGAGGGTCCCAAGACGGCCCCAGAAGCTTCCAAAACGACCCAGGAGGGCCCCAGGACGGCCTCAAGAGGAGGCCCAGAGGGGGAACCCGAATGAACATTTCGAGCACTCGGCCCCGAGAAAACCTGAGGAGGCGCCAATCGGCCCCCAAGAGGCTCCCACGAGGCCCCCGAGAGGCCCAAAGAGGCTCCTAGAGGCCTCAAAACGGCTCCCAAGAGGCCTCAAAGCGCTGCCAGGAGAGCCCAGAGAAGCCCAAGAGCAGTGCGGCGATCCGCCAACCGCCCCCGACGAAATCCCAAGAAACTGCAACCCCAAGATTCTCCAGAAATCGTTCCGCAGACTCCGTTCTTCACTCTAACTGCCGCCCCAAGGGGTCGGCGGTGCGGCGTCAGCCAATGAATCATCCCCCAAACATGGTGGACACATCGTCCCCTGATTATTCTTTAATTTCTCTAAACGTCCCTCCTAAAAAATAAGGACACGCCCCACTCACAAGAAGCTGAGGCCGCGCCACGGGGCGCGTGCAGCAGAGAGCGGAGCTCTCGCCCAGTCTTGAGCAGGGAGCGACCGTCCCCGCATTCCCACAGCCCCACCACGACATGTTCTCAGAACCCAAGGGCGTTCTCATAGCAAGAACAATGTTGGTAGAGCACGCACCCGATCTGTTACAACAAATGACTACCTCCCAGACCACCCCAACCCAACCCGAAGACCCGAATTTCGGGTTGGGGGGGGGGTAAGGGTTCCACCTGTGTTTTTTCGACGTTTCCCGACCCCCCCCCACTGGAAATCGAGGGTAAATCTGAGCCTTCGGGTTGGGTTGGGGTGGTTTGGTGGGTGGTGAACAAAACAGTCCTGGCCAGGAATGGTCTCAGAACATCTCGTGGAAACCACACGAGGTTCTCAGAACACTGTTCGGCAGGCCCATAGGCACGCCGGGACGCTTCGCCACTGCTTGATCCCGCGCGCCTGCGCCAGGAGCCGCCTGCTCTCCGAGAGGCGCCCTGCTGCCCCCGCGCGCGCGGGCACTAACTCACACAAACCAAACAAGAAAGCCCCCAAAATGGTCCCCAGATCGTTATTCTTTACAGGGCTCTGAGCATTCCTCCCGTAGAGGCCCTTTCCTTCGGCCCGACAGTCTCCTCCGCGCCCGCGCCAAGAACGCCCCTGCTCTCCGAGCGTAAAGGGGCCCCAGGACACACGAATAAATACACACAAATAAAAACAGATGCCCCATGTTCTAACATATGTTCTGGGTTTTTTTTTGCCTCCCCCCCCAGTTCCCGTATTTTCCCATATTTCCTGGGAGGTCGACGATGAATTGTGTCTGTGTGTTTCCTTCCCTCCTGAGAGAGGCGCCCCGCTGCCCTCGCGCGCGAGAAGGCACTGGCTGCCCGCCCCGGACGGCGGCGGCCGAGGCCCCGGCGGCCGCTGACTGCCCTGGGCCTGCCGCCGGAGGGCACGCGGGGGGAGGAGGAGGAGGAGGAGGAGGAGGAGGGGGAGGGGGAGGAGGAGGAGGAGGAGGAGGAGGAGGAGGAGGAGGAGGAGGAGGAGGAGGAGAGGAGGAGGAGGAGGAGGAGGAGGAGCAGGAGCAGGAGCAGGAGCAGGAGCAGGAGCAGGGCAGGAGCAGGAGAGGAGGGGGAGGAGGAGGAGGAGGAGGAGGAGGAGGAGGAGGAGGAGGAGGGGAGGAGGAGGAGGAGGAGGAGGAGGGAGGGAGGAGGAGGAGGAGGAGGAGGAGGAGGAGGAGGAGGAGGCCTCTTGGACGTGTCCTGTGGCCCTGGGGCCTCTTTGGGGGCCTGCAAGGGGCCCCTGAAGCGATACAACGGCGCGCCACGCCGGGGGGGGGGGCCGGCCCCTCGCAGCAGTGGCCCCTTCAGAGGGCTCCCGCGAGTCCGCGAATCGCGCTGCGCGCAGCGCGAGGGGAGCGAAGAACTTCGCGCCGTCACGTCGCACGCGCACCGAACCCCCCCCCCCTGCCCTGACCTTCCAGGAGGGCTAGAAAATGGCACCAGGACGTCGACGTCCTAATTCCTGTCGACCTGTCGAGGTTTGAGGCAGCCCAGATAGATCTATAGGTCTGGAGTGTTCTTTTTTTGCACTCTGGAAGGTCAGGGTGGGTGGGGCCCAAGAGTCGCCGTCGTGGGCCCAAGCCGCGAGCCGCGAACCGTGGACAGCCTCGCGCCCTCGCGGGGGCCCCTGCCCAGCGTGCCGGCGCGCCGGGAGGGGGGGGGGGAGCGGCAGCGGGGGCGGGCCATCTCAGAAGGCTCGGAAGACCTCTGGCCTTCTGAAGCTCGCGAAGCCTTCTCCGCGCACAGTGAGACGGCTTCTCAGAAGGCCGGGGGGCTTCTGAGAAGCCCCGCCGCCTTCCGAACAGGCCTGCCCCCTGCTTGCTTCCCTCCTGGGCGCGCCGCTGAACGTGGCTCCCAAGCCCGTGTCTGCCAGAGGTGATCGAAGGGGATCGACTGGCCCCCGCAGCAACGTTCCACAGCCGCGCCCAGGCGGCTCAGGCTTGGGCCCAGTGGGCAGCCGCAGGAGGTTCACCGACAAGGCCGCGTCGGGAAATCGGCTCGGCTCAAACGTGGGTCGGATCGGGCCGCCCCGGCACGGAGCCGGATCGACTCGCCTGCGCCAGCGTTGCACAACGGCGCAGCGAAGACACATCGGGGTGCATCGGGCTGCTGGACTCCAAACGGACCAGGCCAGTCGGAACCGATCGGTCAACCTGTAGCATAAGGGTTCGCGACAAGGATGCAAGAGGCCTTGGAGGGCCATGCCGACACCTTGCGAGCGGGGCGCGGCCAGCGAAAGCGGCCAAGGACGGGCCGAAGGGGCAAGGATGCAAGGGTACCCTTGGGAAGGTTGCCCATCCTCGTTGTGCGGGTTGACCGTATCTAATCGGATCGACATGGACCTGTGGTGGGCTCGGCCACACGCCCGAGCGACCCTGGGCAAGCGTGACATTTGGCTCGAAGCTTGTCGAGCGCTGCATGCGGTGCGGTGCTGTCGCCGTGCGTGCCACGTGTTCGACCACGGACTCCCCTTGCAGCCCGTCGCTCCCGGGCCGTCCTCGGCGGTCTTCGGCCGGCCCTCGGCGGTCTTCGGCGGCCGTCTTCGGCGGTCTTCCGGAGGTCCTCTGGCGGTCTTCGGCGGCTTCCAGCGGTCCTCGGCGCGAGGGATGGGCGGCTGCGTTCCACGAGGGGCCCATGATTGACCCAATGGCGCGTGGGCTGGGCCCCCCGCGCCCCCCCCGAAAGCCACGCGCGAGAGGTCGCACTCCAGAAAGGGGTCACCGCTATGAGTAGCCGAGGAGGGGAGGGCCGCGGGAGCACAGGGGGGCTGCTCCTCCTCCTCCTCCTCCTCCTCATCCTCCTCTCCTCCTCCTCCGCCTCCTCCTCCTCCGTTCTCTTACTCTCTCAAGTGTTCCCCCGAGGGGGTCCACAACGGCTGGGGAAACACATAACTAAAGTACGATCGCTTGGCCTGCCTTCGGCCCAACGACTGGTTTCATGGGTGTTCCCAAAAGGCAGGGGGCGGCGGTGAGTTGGCCGTAGGCGGCGGCTTCGATCCGCCGCCCCCGTACCTTACGGAGAGGTGTTGGCGTGCTGGGTTGTATTTAGAGCTTCTCAGCCCATCTAAGAGGCTTCTGGTGGCCTTCGTCTCAACCCGCCAGCGCTCGTTCAAGGTGCCTCCCGTAGGCCTTGCCGTGCAAGATGGCTCTGAAAGCGGCTCCGAGCGGGCACTGCCCGCCATCAAGCCCCTTCAGGATTGGCGAGGCTGCCTCCGAGTCGCCACCGGGCAGCACACGAGACCCTGGAGACAGCGACGGCGCGGCCCAAGTGCCCTGAGGTGAATCGATCCCACGGACACCAGAAGAAGCTCTAGCATAAGAAGCTCTAGCATACTAACAGTAGCGTGCTGGGGCAACCTCCTGCCTGGAAGGGAAGAGGAGGGAGGATAAGGACAGGGAGGAAGGAGGCCCCCCCAAGGCCCGCGAGTGTCGGCCCAACGCGGTCCCCAAGACGGGCCCCCGGGGGGCCCCTGCCCAGCGGTGGCGGAGCGCACGCGCCGTCCACCCGCGCGGCCGCACGTTCCGCGCGGCGTCTCGCGGCACGAGCGCGCTTCCAGAAGGCACGGTGGCTGCGGCGTCTCGCCGCAGGCGCCTTGGAGCGATGCCTTCAGCACAGCGTACGGGGGGCAGGGGAAGCCAGATGCGAGAAGAACGAACTGCATGCGGAGGGATGTTGGTGGCCTAGAAATTGGCACCAACACCAAGACAGGGAGTTGCCTTCAGATGGGGAAGAAGATCCTAGATTTCGGTGTTGGTGGCAATATTTCGGTCACCTTGGAAGCCAGAATATTGCCACCATCAGCGAGATCGGGATCGTCTTCCCTCGGTGGAGACACACCGCCGATCGTGGTGTTGGTGTCAACCTCTAGGCCTGCGAGAATGGCAAGACCGAGCGGAGGACAAATAGTAGGCAGAGGGGGCATGGGGGGCAAGAATGGAGGAATGGCGAGCACGGAGAAGGAGCGAATAGTTCATGAAGAGTCGACAAGAAGCCTGTAACGGCGGGACTGGCAACGATGACGAACGCATGGGCACACTGCGGCAATGAGAACGGATAATTGCTGGTGGTGGCGCACATGCGCAAACACGGAGACTGCGCTCAGGAACGCGTGCCATGGGAAGCTGCTCTAAATGAGTGCAAGGGCAAAGGGCTATCAAGGGATGGACAAGGAGAGCAAAAGGAGGAGGCGGAGGAAGAGAAGCGGGAATGAATGTCCGGATGAGCAGCCACAGGAACATGACGCACAGGCAAACAAGGTGGGGAGGAGAGGGAGAAGACATGAACGTGGAGGGAGAGGGAGGGGATGACATGGCGGCACACGGGATGGAGGAGATGGAGGGAGAGGGAGAGAGAGGGAAAGCAACAGGAACGTGACGTAGCGCGGAGGAAGATGGGGGAGAAGGAGGGGACGGGGAAGGGGGGAAGTAGGAGAGAGCGGGGGCGGCGGAGGAGCAGGGCGAGCAGGAGCAGAAGATAAGGGGAGAAGTGGATCAGGAGGTGATGCCGAAATGTGGAGGAACCTCAAGAGACCCAGACGGGGAAAACAGGCGACGGGGAAGAGGAGCGGAAGGAACTGGAAAAACGCAGTTACCGCCTCGCCGCGCCCCATGCTCCAGAATAATCGCTGTAGTTAGGTGGGTCGCTCCTCCTCCTCCTCCTCCTTCTGTTCCTGCTTCTCCTGCGCCGCCTCCTCCTCCTCCTCCTCCTCCTCCTCCTCGTCCTCCTCCTCCTCCTCCTCGCGGCGGGGATCGTGCGTTACACTCGGGGTTGATTGAAGAGGACACGCGAGAGGACACAAGACCCTTCCGAGGGCCACGTTGCTACAGGAATGCAGAGGGCATCGGTCGCGAAACACGGGACACAAGGATAGCCTTGACTTGGCAGGGTCGACCTACTAGTCAACCTCGTCGGCTCGGCAGCGAGCAATGGGGGGAAGCGAGAAGGAGAAGGCCCCCTCAGAAGGCGGCGGGGTTTCTCAGAAACCCTCCGGCCTCCAGAGAAATTTTCTGTGTCGTCGGGGAAGGCCCAGAAATTTGCCAAAAGGCCGGGGGGCTTCCGAGCCTTCTGAGAAGGCCCGCCCCTTCTCACTTCCCCCCCGGTCTAGCCGCCGATCGACCGTCGTCGCGGGACACAGTGTCCCAAGAAAGATCGCCAACACGTTTTCTCGAGAGGTGGGTGGGTCGCCTGGGGCGGCTCGCGAGGTGGACGGATCGCCGATCGTGCCGCGGAGCGCGGAGCGGGTCGAAGGCCGGGCCGCAGCGCGACGGCAAGAAGCCGACAGGCAAGGACCAGCCAAGGCCAGGCAAGTCAAGGCAAGGCAAAGACATACAATCAGGGTAGGAGAAAGAAACGCACGAGACGTACAGTAACTGCAGACACCAGTGCAACAGCGGCCGCTCTTAACCGCAGGAAGCATTTAAGACCCCCCCCCCTTCCGGCAAATCGATAACCCTTCCGCACCCTGGAAGCGTTACCTGGCACCAGGAGCCCTCCTCCTCCTCCTCCTCCTAATCCTCCTCCTCCTCCTCTCCTCCACCCACGAACTTCCTCCTGCCCCCTCCTCCTCCTCCTCCTCCTCCTCCTCCTCCTCCTCCTCCTCCTCCTCCTCCCGCGCCCCCCCCTTCCCTCGGGGCCCCAGGCCTGTCAGGGCCCAAGTCACCTGGGGTTTCCCCTCTGGGCCTTCTCCTGAGGAGGAGGAGGAGACGAGGAGGAGGAGAGGAGGAGGAGGAGAGGAGGAGGAGGAGGAGAGGAAGAGGAGGAGAGGAGGAGGAGAAGGAGGAGGAGCAGGATGAGGAAACAGGCCTCCAAACAGGCCTCTAAGCAGGCCTTTGAGCAGGCCCCTCAGCAGGCCTCTAAGCAAGCTCCCAAGCAGGCTCCCAAGCAGACCTCTAAGCAGACACAGGCTTCTCAGCAGGCTCAGGCCTCCAAGCAGGTTCCTAAGCAGGCCCTCAAGCAGGCCTCTCAGCAGACACAAGGGGCAGCGGCCTTCTAAGCAGGGTCCTAAGCAGGCTCCCAAGCAGGCTTCTAAGCAGGCCTGTAAGCAGACGCAAGCCTAAGCAGGCCTCAAGCAGACCCTAAGCAGGCTCCTAAGCAACGGCCTCTAAGCAGACACTGGCTTCGAAGCAGGCCCCTAAGCAGGCCCCCAAGCAGGCCTCAGACGGCGGCAGCGGCAGCGACGACGACGAAGCCAGCGGCCTCTAAGGAGGGCCCTAAGCAGGCCTCTAAGCAGGCCTCTAAGCAGACACAAGCCTAAGCAGGCCTCTAAGCAGGCCTCTAAGCAGGCTCCTGAGCAGCGGTCTCTAAGAAGACTCAGGCCTCTAAGCAGGAACCTAAGCAGGCCCCCAAGCAGGCCTCAGACGGCGGCAGTGGCAGCGACCACGATGATGAAGCAGCGACCACGATGATGAACCATGATGAATCCTTAAGAATCCTAGATAAATCCTCAGGAATCCCTAGGACACCCGCAGGAATAGAACTGGATTGTTTTTTTCGCGTGGCCGGGTGCTAAGATAACGCCACGGTGCGGGGGGGGCGGGATACCCTCTCGTGGACCTCCCCCTAGGACGGCCGATGAAAATCAATTTCTAGAATGGTTTTGAATGAGAAATCTCTTCCAAGAGGCCAGCAGATCAGAAGAGAGAAAAGGAGGAGGAGGAGGAGGAGAAGGAGGAGGAGTTTTCTGAGTTTTTTTAGTTTCCTCAGAGTTTTCTCAGTTTTCTCAGCTTTCTCACGTTTCTCAGCTTTTCTCAGGTTTCTCAGCTTTTCTCCGGTTTCTCAGGTTTTCTCAGGTTTTTCATGTTTCTCAGTTTCTCAGGTTTCTTAGTGCTCTTTTAGATGCAGTAAAGGAAAACCTTTAGGACTCTTAAGGAATTCTTGCGAATCTTTTGGAATTCTCCAGATTCCTGAGGAATCTTTGGATTCCTTGGAAATATTCAGGAATCCCTGGACATCCTTTGAATCTTTTATGAATCCTGACGAATCTTTGTGAATCCGTAGGAATCCTTGAGAATCCTGCGGAACTTGTATGAAACCTGATGGATCCATTCAAGTCGTTAGGAGTCATCAAATATGCTTGCGAATATTAATACTATTATCATTGCATGAATTTTCCAAGCAGCAAGCGACATCCTGAGTCTTTCATGAGAAACACGCAGATTTGAATTTCGAATTTCGATTGTGGCCCAGGGGCCAGGCCTCCGCGAATTTGTTTTGTGTCCGGGTGCTAAGATTTCGCCGGGGGGGTTCTTAAATGCTTCCTCGGGTTATTTGCTCGGGTGTCGCCCGATCAGTGCATCACAGACCCTTGGTCCTGCACAAGCCCCTCCCTAGCGTGGCCAATCCCTAACCTAACCTGACCCAGACCCTGTCGACACTGCGCCAAAGCTAACCTGGCCCATTGAAGCCAACCTGACCTGGCACTGCGCCAAAGCTAACCCTGCGACAAACGCGTCGCCAAAACGCAAGTGTTCCGCCCGGTCTGGGCTCGGTGTTACCGAGGTCCGGGTTAATTACGTTATGTGGGTACAGTGAGCGGCTTGAATAAGGAACACTTACTTTTCAAAAGGGGCTCGGTCGTTCCTTAGATTTTACATGCGTTATGTACAGTTCCTTATGCGGTATCCATTATTTATCGTTCCTTATGCGTTATCCCTTGGGATAAACAGGGGCTTCGTTCCTTAGTTATCGTTCCTTAGGTCAGGCCGATGACTGTAGTCCACGTTAAAGGGGGGGTGTATCTGCCCTGTTCGACTTCGACCGTGCCTCGATCAGACGTGCAGAGCCCTGGAACGCCTCCGAATCTCGAGGTGCTCGACCTTCTTCTGGTCGGAGGTGCGGAGTGCTCTCGACTCTCAAGGAGCTCGGTGGTCCGAGCTGCCGAGCCTTGGAGACGTCTCTGAAGGGGCTGCAGGACACACAAAAAAATACACACACACAAAAAAATACACACAAACAAAAATATTCCCCAGATTTGTCCCATATTGTCTGGTTTTTTGTCTTCCCCCCCACTTCCCATATTTTCCCATATTTTCTTGGAAATCGACGATTAATTGTGTCTGTGTGTTTTTTCCCCTCCTGAGTCTAAGAACTTGGGTGCCGTAGGTTCAAATTAAGACGAAGCCAGGACGAAGAAAATGCCGGGTGAGGGCAAATCGAGATTCTCTGAGATCCGACGTCTCTGGAATCTGTATCTTTCGCCGCGGCCCT
>CAUYUJ010022007.1:0-47500 GCA_963575745.1 Prorocentrum cordatum
CTACTACTACGACTACTACTACTACTTCTACTACTACCACTACTACTACTACTACTACTACTATTACTACTACTACTACTACTACTACTACTACTGCTACTACTACTACTACTACTACTACTACTACTACTACTACTACTACTACTACTACTACTACTACTACTACTACTACTACTACTACTACTTTCACTACTACTACTACAAAAAATACCCTGCGACGTACCCAACCCACGCGCATCAAATGGCAAGAGGAGTATGCCAACATTAGCAGGAACAGCGACAGTGTAAACGCGGCGATTTGCTGCGCAAGCTACATGGGATGCGCATGCGCTGCACGATTCCCAAGACGACGATCGAAAGAACGAGGCTTGAGGCCCCAGGATCAAAGAAGAACGGGCGCGGGAACGAGGGGTAGGAGAGGGATGGAATGGAGGGCGGGGGGGGCGAAAGGCCATCGCGGAAGCAGCAACATGCATGGAGAAGGTGAGGCGGGGAATAGGACGACGATGAAAGTGGCGGGAGGAAAAAAGAAGACTGCCGCGTTTTTCAAGCGCGAGCTAAACCCGCAGCGCGGCCTGCGCCGTGTCGTCGCAGAGTTCCACATGATAAAACTTGTTTAGAGTGCAAGGAACGAACGAGGCGTAGCTCGCCCGCTAGCTTCTCCGCCTCCTTCCCGCACATTTCAGCGCGGGAGCTGAACGCTCGCAGGCGCGCCGCCAGGTCTGCGGGCGGCCCGCGGGAAAGAAACTCAAGGCCGGGGTCGCGCATCATCAATCGGTTGTCCATCGTCCAAAGTTGCACTGGCGACGTACTGGTTGAACGCGGAGCGAGCAGCATCACGCGCGTGCCTGAACGCCACGCAGGTACAGTGCACGCGCGATTGGGACTTCAGGTCGATCACGCGCGTCTCCACCAGGCTTGGCAACACCACGCGACTGAGGATCTCACTGCGGTCTGCCATGCTGCTGTCCGCGAATGCAATGCGCTGCCTGCAAGTAAGGCGGCGGCGTCCACTTGTCTCAGAAGATGTTCCCGCGGGCCCGAAGGGCGACCGCCAGCTCGAGCCGCGGCGCCGGCAGGCCAGATAAGGATCATGCAACAGCAAAGACGATGACAGAGCAACGAGGTATCGGCGAGTGCATGACCGGCCTCCGTTTCCTGCACTTCTTTCCTGTAGTTCCCCTAGCTCATCGAGCTCAGCAGATGTTTCTGCGGGTCCGAAGGACGACCGCCAGCTCGAGTCGCAGCGCCACGTGGCACGAACCGCAGAGCAAGGGCACGCGAGCATTGCTCGTGGTCAGAATCTGAGTCCCCGTGGTGCCTCACTCCGCTGGCCACCCACCAGCAGCCCTCGAAAGTGGCGACAGTTTCACAGATCGCAGCCGCCCAGGGGTGGCGAGGTCTAATCTGAGTCCCCGTGGTGCCTCACTCCGCTGGACCCACCAGCAGCCTCGAAAGTGGCGACAGTTTCACACAGGGATGGCGAGGTCTAATCTGAGTCCCCGTGGTGCCTCACTCCGCTGGACCCACCAGCAACCCTCGAAAGTGGCGACAGTTTCACAGATCGCAGCCCCCCAGAGATGGCGAGGTCTAATCTGAGTCCCCGTGGTGCCTCACTCCGCTGGACCCACCAGCAGCCCTCGAAAGTGGCGACAGTTTCACAGATCGCAGCCCCCCAGAGATGGCGAGGTCTAATCTGAGTCCCCGTGGTGCCTCACTCCGCTGGACCCACCAGCAGCCCTCGAAAGTGGTGACAGTTTCACAGATCGCAGCCCCCCCCCAGAGATGGCGAGGTCTAATCTGAGTCCCCGTGGTGCCTCACTCCGCTGGACCCACCAGCAGCCCTCGAAAGTGGCGACAGTTTCACAGATCGCAGCCCCCCCCCCCAGGGATGGCGAGGTCTAATCTGAGTCCCCGTGGTGCCTCACTCCGCTGGACCCACCAGCAGCCCTCGAAAGTGGTGACAGTTCCGCAGATCGCAGCCCGCCAGGGATGACGTGAAAGCAAGAGAAGAGAAGAGGAGGAGCGAAGAGAGGCGGGGAAGGGAAGCAAGAGAGGAGAGGAAGAGGGAAGAGAGGAGGAGGAGGAGGCGGGAAGGAAGGAAGGTGGAGACCGCAGTGCTCTATTCAAAACGAGTACCCAACGCAGGAGGGTTGGGATCATCAATCATCATCAACATCATCATCATCATCATCATCAACATTATCATCATCATCATCATCATCATCATCATCATCATCATCATCATCATCATCATCATCATCAGCATCATCAGCATCATCAGCATCAGCATCACATCAGCATCAGCATCAGCATCATCATCATCATCATCATCATCATCATCCTACTCCTACTCCCTCTCATTTTCCTACTCCTACTCCTACTCCTACATCTATCCTTATTCCTTATTAGAATATACTCCAGGCCGGCCATTAGGGGGGCCGCATCCGGGTGGTCCCATCCTAACCTGTAAAAAACAATACAAAATCAACATTTTTCTTATTTTTTCCTCTCGACATGGACGTCCTGTCGTCCACGGCGATAATCCATTGCAAAAAATACCACAAAGAGCACACGCGCGCGTTCATGTCAGAATCCTACCGAACACCGTGTGTTTGCAAGCATTTCAACATAAAAACATCAAAAACCCAATGCTTTTTCACAAAAATTGTACAAATTTCCCGCCCGGGCTCTCTTGCTGAAATCATAGGAAAACCATAGGAATCTTAAGAATTCGGTCAAATCCAGCGATTTCACGTCATCGCGCGGTGCACTCGCGATGCTCTGTCATGCACCCAGGCCGCGAATCCTGTGCAAAAAATACCACAAAGAGCACACTCGCGCGTTCATGTCAGAATCCTACCGAACACCGTGTGTTTGCAAGCATTTCAACATAAAAACATCAAAAACCCAATGCTTTTTCACAAAAATGCTTTGGGGTGTCCTGTCAGACCGTCGGGCTTCCTCCGGCCACCTCTGGCTTCCTGCGGTGTACCGGGCCATTCTCGACTCGTCTGGCAATGCGTGCGCGGCATTCAACACGCGCTCGCCAGTTCCCGTCGGCAACCGCCATCGCGGCCGCATCAGCTGTACCAAACCGGCTGGCCGGTGTGACTTCGGCCCCCAGTTGTGCCAGCTTTGCTTCTTATATTGTGGGAGGGCGGGTGGGACTGGGCATGCCATGCTTGACTCGCTCGAGCTGGCTAGCTTGACTCCTACTCCTACTCCTCCTCCTTCTCCTACTCCGCCGCCTCCTCCTTCTCCTCCTCCTCCTCCTCCTCCTCGTCCTCCTCGTCCTCCTCGTCCTCCTCCTCCTCCTGGACCCCCGCCCTCCTCCTCCCCCCCTCCCGACCCTCCAGCCCTCCTCGGGGCCCCCCTCCCTTCACCGCTCCCCGCTCCCCACGGCGCACCCGCCCAAGAAGACGAACCAAGGCCGGGCCAACGGCGATGTTGCTTGAGGGTGATGTGGGGAGCTAAGGCGTAGGAGATCACGAGCCACCCTTTCCTACACTTCCAGTCTGCAGATGGGTCAAGCGAACACGGCACAGCGAACTGGAGGAAAACGCGAGCCACGCGTTCCCACACAACCGAAACCTACATCGCCTCTACCTACATCGCCGTGAGCCCGGCTGCGGACGAAGTCATCGGGGGGCCTCAGACGGTGTGGTGACCACACCGCGTGGTGAGTCAGTGGGGTTTCGTGGTCACCGAACGGCGTTGGGACTCGGGTCGTTCTCCGGGGACGCCTCGGGCGACCAGGGCCTCCGCAGTCCCAAGACCGTGTGGTGACGGACCGCACGATGAGGACTCTGGGGAGGTCGAGGTCTCCACGCGGTCCGTCACCCCAGTCTTGGGACCCCCGAAATCAGACGAAGCCTGGACAAGGACAACATCGGACCGGTAAAAATCAGGGGTCGTTGAGATCTGGCAATCGTGGAGGACTCGTTGGGCGCCGCGGCCGATCCCGAGCGCCCCGGGAACGCTCTGGGAGCGCTCTGAAACGCTCTGAAACGACTTGATACAGGGACTCGGGAAGCCACACATAAATCGATACAGATTCCAGGTTTCCCAACGTGTGTCCACGTTTCCTGGATTGTCCTCCCCTCTCCATCCCATAGATTCCAAAATGCTTTATGAGAATCAGCGTCTACTTATTCCCCACATGTTTTGTGGGGTTATAGTTTTCTCTTCTGCCGCGTCGCACCCGCGTCTCCCGCACACACACACACACACACACACACACACACACACACACACGTGCGTGTAGGACTCGCAGTGCGTGGCTAGCGTGGCACTTTCTCGGCACCAGAGGGGGTGCGCAGGGGGTGGTCTCTCAGCGCGGCCTCTATGCGTGCCGGGGCCGGAGAGCGTGGCAGGCGTGGCACTTTCAAGTATGTGGAGTTCCTCAGTAGCGCAATTATAGCTTTTTTAGAACTGTTGTCACTTTGGCGGAACTGGGTGACTCCGCCCCCTGTCCCCTCCCTCCTCAATCCTTCCCGGTCCGCCTCTCCATCCTCTCTCCATCCACCCTCCCTGAATGCAGTGCAATGCGATTGCGCTGCAATGTACTTGCTTCTCAATGCAATGCATTGCGATTGCACTGCAATGCAATGCAAGACACAGCAGACAACGCAGCATCCGTATCAGCAGACCTCCGAAAAGCGGTGGGCCCACGGATGGGCCCACCTATGCCCCCTACCCGCCTCCCCACAACGTGGCCCCCCAGACATGCGGCGCTTCAGTGTCTTCGATGCGTGGACCCCCGGAGGCCTGGACAACTTGCCTGCATAGGCCAGGCTTTGCATCCCGAGTCGTTTCTTGACGGTCCCGGACCAGTTGAGGGCCCCAGAACACCGACAGCTCAAACTCGGCGGCGAGCGAGGGGGGGGTCCAAACATTTCTCGGAACATTTCTCGGAAGGCTCAGAACATGTCGTAGAAGGCTCAGAACATTTCTCGGAAGGCTGGGGGGGGCTTCCGAACCTTCTCCTGGGAAGGCCTTCTCCTTCTCACTTCCCCCCCCCGCTCGCCGCCGACAGACACCCACGGCTCCACCTGTGCGCTGAAGGCTCGGGCGTCTGGGCCCGAGGACGAAGGCGCCGGCGAGGAACCGACACAGGCACCAATGCTTACGGCTTCCCCCCCAAACCTCCCCCCTCGGGCGCGCCCGACGCCCGCGACGAGTCCAGCCGCCGTGCCGGGGGCCTCCCAGGAGGCCCTGGAGAAGGGGGTGACTACCTACCAGACCACCCCAACCCAACCCGAAGACCCGAATTTCGGGTTGGGGGGGGGGGTATGGGCTCCATATGTGTGTTTTCGATGTTCCGGGACCCCCCCCCACTAGAAATCGAGGGTAAATCAGACCCTTCGGGTTGGGTTGGGGTGGTTTGGTGGGTGGAGAGGGGGAGGACGAGGAGAGCCTGGCAGCGCATCGGGAGCTGGAGGGCAGGGACCGCCGCCGAGCGGGCGGCCCGAGCCCCCGCCCCCCCCCGCCCTCCGCCCCTGGGGCCCCGAACCCTGGGCGCCCCCGCGGGCCCCGAGGAGGCTGCATGCGGAGGTGCCTCGCGGCGCCCGGCCCCTGGGGGCCCTCGCCGAGCCCCGGGGCCGCGGACAAGAGCAACTCGGGATGAGGAGCTGGCCCCCCGGTTGGGCGTGGCTCAATGGGGGGGGGGTCACAAATAGGGGGGTCAGAAAAGGTCCCCTTTCGTGCCCCTTTCGGGCCCCTCCGGAGCCCCAGGGGGCTCGTTTAGGTACCGTTTGGGTACCTTTTCGGACCACCCTCGCCACCCCCCATTTATGACCCCCCATTACGCAGCGCCCAACCCGGAAGACGGTCCAGGCCTCCGGGGGCCCCGCATTGATAAAGTCACCCGAAGGAGAGCACGGCGTCTAGAAAGCACGCGTGCGACGCCGTTCCTGCTGCCAGAGGCGATGTCGCGCGCCCGCCCTGGCAAACGGCCCGCGCCCTGTTTATCCGAAGGCCGCCCTCCTTCAGGAGGGAAAACAACACACAGACACAATTAATCGTCGATCCCCAAGAAAAGATGGGAAAATATGGGAATTGGGCGGGAAGACAAAAACCCAGAAAATGTGGAAAAATTTGGGGAACCTTTTTATTTGTATTTATTTGTGTGTGTCCCAGGGCCCCTTCATTCCTTCGCTCCGCCAGCCGCTCGGCTGCGGCGGGAAATGCGCCGACGACGGTCTCCTCGGCGGCGGCGCTGCTGAGCGGGCAGCCCCCGGCAGGATGGCCTCGACGCGCCAGGCTCCAGGGCCCAGCCTGCCTGCGCGGTGCTCGGCCACGAGCTGGAGGTAGATGTCTGCGAGGCGGGCGGTGGGCGCCGCCCTGATCCTGCATCGCCCCACCCCGCCGAACGTCACGAAAACCATCGAGCCGCCATCGAGCGACGCCTGCAGGAGCAACGCTGGAAGTGAATGAGCTGTGTAGGTCAGGCCCGCGGGCAGCGCCGGGAGGTCGCACTCACCCTCGTCATTGCAGCCGCAGGCCGCGGCGGTGCCGTCGCTCCTGAGCAGCACCGTGTGCGCCCCTCCAGCAGCGACCTGCGTGTAGGTCAGGCCCGCGGGCAGCGCCAGGACGTCGCACTGACCAAGACTATTGCAGCCGCAGGCCGCGGCGGTGCCGTCGCTCCTGAGCAGCACCGTGTGGATCCCTCCAGCAGCGACCTGCGTGTAGGTCAGGCCCGCGGGCAGCGCCGGGAGGTCGCACTGACCACTACGATTCCTGCCGCAGGCCGCGGCGGTGCCGTCGCTCTTGAGCAGCACCGTGTGCGCCCCTCCAGCGGCGACCTGCGTGTAGGTCAGGCCCGCGGGCAGCGCCAGGACGTCGCACTCACCAGCACCATAATGGCAGCCGCAGGCCACGGCGGTGCCGTCGCTCCTGAGCAGCACCGTGTGGATTCCTCCAGCAGCGACCTGCGTGTAGGTCAGGCCCGCGGGCAGCGCCGGGACGTCGCACTGACCATCATCATTCCAGCCGCAGGCCGCGGCGGTGCCGTCGCTCCTGAGTAGCAACGCGTGGCTGTCTCCAGCGGCCAGCATCTGCAGAAAACGAGGGAGAGGTAGGGGTCTGGGTACCTAGCCAGCGCGCAACGCTACATTCGAAACGAGGGCGCTTACGCGCGAGCTTACGAGGGCAGCTTCCGCGCGAATGTCCGGACAGACGGCCCCCATGTCTCTCTCGCGTCGCTCAAAAAGGGTCGCTCCCTATCCACGGGCCCCCGGCCCCTCGAGCAGCGGTCCTGGGAGAGCCCCGGGGGCCTGCCCCGAGACCCGACGTTGCAAAATAGATGCAACATCGCAAACAGTCGCGACCAGAGCCTGGCGGCGAGCGAGGGGTGGAAGTGAGAAGGAAGTGGCCTTCTCAGAAGGCGGCGGGACTTCTCAGAAGCCCTTGCGCCTTCTGTGAAGTGTTCTGTGTCTTTGGGGAAGGCTTAGGAAACCGATCAGAAGGCTGGGGGACTTCCGAGCCTTTTGAGAAGGCCTCCTCCTTCTCACTTCCCCCCTCGGTCGCCGCCAGAAAATAGGTGCAACATCGCAAACAGTCGCGACCAGAGCCCTGGACTTATGCTGCTCCCATCGAACGTAAGGACCATATCCCAGAAATGTGCTTTCGAGCACCCAGACAAGTATCGAGACAGTGTCTGCCCGACACGCTGGCGAAAAGTCGACCGAGTATCGCCTCCCAGGGCCCGACACGTGAACACGCTCCAGTGTCGGCTCTGTCTTGGCGCTCGGCATTCTTCCTGGTGGCCAAGGCTGAAATTTAGACCCCATCTTCCTGCTGCATTTCTCGAGCAGGATGGATCTGTGATGGTCCCGGGGCCCGAAACCAAGCCAAAACGACCAGTGTGAAAACTCTGCAGCGCTCGGATCTCAGGGTGCTGCGACTGTCGCCGATATCCAAGCCAGCCTAGCGCCTCGAACGATCCCGCCAAGCCAGAGCCACGGCCGCCCTCCTCGCCCTGGGACGGGCTCAGTGTACACCCTGCGAAATGCTTAAGAAATCATGGGTTAAGAAATTCATAGTCTCAGAAATTGAATAAAACCCAGAACTTCTATCAAAATCTTGGGATTTACATTGAAAAGTTAAGAATCATCGAGACTCTGGACGAAAACTTAAGTTTTCTTAAGCATCGCCTAAGGTGTACGTCGCTTGGCAAGGGAGCTCGGCTCAAGAAGACGCCCCAGCTGCCCAGACTGCGGGACGCTGGAGCGTCCACACTTCTTGCCGACGGCGGCCTCCCGCGCAGCGTCGGGGCGGAACAGGCCGAGCAGACGGCACAGAGCCAACGCGCCCGGCTGGAGCGTCCATGCTCCCGATTCCTTCGAGGAAGGGGAAGAGGAGGAGGAGGAGGAGGAGGAGGAAGAGGAGGAGGAGGAGGAGGAGAAAGAGGAGGAATACAAAGAGGGCGAGGAGGAGGAGGAGGACCCGCTCCCCCTCCAACTTATGGTGGCGGTGGCGGAAGACAGGCCCATCATCGCCGCCGAGAGAGGGGGCGAGAAGGCAGGCAGACAGCGGCGAACGAACAGGCGGAGGAGGAGGAGGAGGAGGAGGAGGAGGACGGAGAAGGAGCAGCGGCGTCTGGATGCAAGAAGCCTTTGCCAGTCAGCACGGCCTTTGGGAGGCGCAAGCAGCGCCGACAACGTCGACGCGACGCAAATAGGGCTCCACATCGAGCCGCATCGGCGATGCATCGGCGATGCATCGGCGATGCGGCGCGATCCTCCGACCCCATTTATTCCGACCCCACCTAGAAGGGCCAAGACGCACAGAATCCCTCATCATGATGAGCGCAACCTCGAATCACACAGCACCTCGGGATCCCACGACACTGCAGCGTTTGGGTGCCAAAGGGGAAGGCAGAGGGCCTCCGGAGGGGGGAATGGCCGTCCCCGGTGGGCTTTCGCCCTTCCCAAAGAGGTCGACTCAATAGCTCTCCAGAGCCCTGGCGCCCGTCCAGGCACCCCCGAAGCTCCTCGGCGACGCGCAGCTTCTGGGAGAGCACCCCGAACGCACGGGTGCTGAACTTCTGGAGGTACCCGCCGCTTCTGGAGCCAGCGCTGGACCACCCTGCTCCGCGCGCGGAGCGCGCCAGAGGAGCGCGCCAGAGGAGCGCGCCAGAGGAGCGCGCCAGAGGCGCCGCCAGAGGCGCCGCCAGAGGTCTTAAAAGCGTTGCACTTTCTCGACACCAGGGGGGTGCGCAGGGGGTGGTCCCTCGTCGATGGCTCTATGCGTACCAGGGTCGGAGAGCGTGGCAGGCGTGGGACTTTCTCGACACCAGAGGAGCGCGCCAGAGGCGCCGCCAGAGGCGCCGCCAGAGGTCTTAAAAGCGCAGATCCAAGGAAGCCGCGCGGACCCCCAAAAGCTTGTGTGCCGTGCTGTTTTCTTGGGGGAACTGAGGCACCGGTACGGCTACTCCCCGGACCTCTCCTGGGGTGCGTTCTTACCAGAATTTCAAAGCGAATCCAGCGGTGGCGACGAGGGCCTCCCGGGAGGCTAAAAAACGCGAAAACGAGCGAATGATAATTAGCAGTATGGGTGCCTTTTCCTCCTCCGAGGTTTTCTTCTTCGAGAGTGGGGAACAGAGCAGGGGTGAGAGGGGACCCCAGGGGGGGAGGGGGAAGAGCTCAGGGGGTTGAGAATCGACCTGGCATCGGCGGTTTGTCACAACCATGGCGTCGAAGTACCTTGGCCTCTGCAGCCCGCCTGGAACCATATCAGAGGACATCTGGAGAACCCTGGACATCCTGGATCGCGACATCTCGTGACCTCTTGCGCCTCCGAATCAAATCCTTTCCCTCCCCTGGGCCTGTCCCCCCCTCCCCACAACGTGGCCCCCCAGACATTCGGCGCTTCAGTGTCTTCGATGCGTGGACCCCCGGAGTCCTGGACAACTTGCCTATATAGGCCAGGCTTTGCATCCCGAGTCGTTTGTTGACGGTCCCGGGGCCCGTTGAGGGCCCCAGGACACCGACAGCTCAAACTCGGCGGCGAGCGAGGGGGGGAAATGAGAAGGAGAAGGCCTTTTCAGAAGGCGGTGGGACTTCTCAGAAGCTCTCGCGCCTTCTGAAACAGGTTTTCCCCACATGCTTAGTGGGGTTATGGTTTTCTTCCTTCCCGCGTCGCACCCGCGTCTCCTCCTCACCCCTCCTCCTCCTCCTCCTCCTCCTCCTCCTCCTCCTCCTCCTCCTCCTCCTCCTCCTCCTCCTCCTCCTCCTCCTCCTCCTCCTCCTCCTCCTTCTCACACAGCACAGCACAGCGCAGCGCAGCGCAGCGCAGCACAGCACAGCACAGCTCAGCACAGCACACAGCACATTGACGCACAGCACGTACACAGCACAGCACAACACAGCACTGCGCAGCTCAGTTCAGCTCAGCTCAGCACAGCGCAGCTCAGCACAGCTAAAAAAACACAGTTCAGCACAGCACTGCACAGCACTGCACAGCACTGCACCACAGCACAGCTTCGCACAGCGCGTCATTCACCACATGTTTCGTGGGGTGATGTTTCTCCCCCACATGTTTCGTGGGGTCCGTGGCAGGCGTTGCACTTTCTCGACACCAGGGGGGTGCGCAGGGGGTGGTCCCTCGTCGATGGCTCTATGCGTGCCAGGGTCGGAGAGCGTGGCAGGCGTGGGACTTTCTCGACACCAGAGGGGGGGCGCAGGGGGTGGTCCCTCAACGCGGCCCCTGTGCGTGCCAAGGTCGGAAAGCGCTGCAGTGTCGGAAAATCTGGCACGTGTGTCATTTACTCCACACCAGAAGGGGGTGCGCAGGGGGTGGTCCCTGAGCACGTCCACGTATGCGTGCCAGGGTTGGACAGCGTGGCAGGCGTGGCACTTTGTCGCCACCAGAGGGGGTGCGCGGGGAGGGGTCCCTCAACGCCGCCTCTATGCGTGTCAGGGTCGGACAGCGTGGCAGGCGTTGCACTTGCTCGACACCAGAAGGGGTGCGCAGAGAAGGGTCCCTCAGCGCGTCCCCTATGCGTGCCAGGGTCGGACAGCGTGGCAGGCGTGGCACTATGTCGCCACCAGAAGGGGTGCGCGGGGGTGGTCCCTCAGAGCGGCCTCTATGCGTGCCAGGGTCGGACAGCGTGGCAGGCGTTGCACTTTCTCGACACCAGCAGGGGGTGCGCAGGGGGTGGTCCCTCAGCGCGGCTCCTGTGCGTGCCAGGGTCGGAGAGCGCGGCAGGCGTAACACACGTTCGACACCAGAGGGGTGCGCTGGGGGTGGTCCCTTAGCGCGGCGCCTATGCGTGCCAGGGTCGGGAAGCGTGGCAGCCGTAGCACTTTGTCGCCACCAGAGGGGGTGCGCGGGGGGGTCCTTCAGCGCGGCCTCGATGCGTGCCAGGGTCGGACAGCGCGGCAGGCGTTGCACTTTCTCGACACCATAGGGGGTGCGAAGGGGGTGGTCCCTCACCGCGGCCGCTATGCACGACGGTCGTCCAGGGCATAGCAGGCGAGGCATTGTCTCTACACCATCAGGGGTGCGCAGGGGGGGGTCCTCAGCGTGGCCTCGATGCGTGCCAGGGTCAGAAAGCGTGGCAGGCGTGGCACTTTGTCGCCACCAGAGGGGGTGCACGGGGAGTGGTCCCTCAACGCGGCCTCTATGCGTACCAGGGTCGGACAGCGTGGCAGGCGTTGCACGTTCTCGACACCAGAGGGGGTGCGCAGGGTGTGGTCCCTCAGCGCGGCTCCCATGAGTGCCAGGGTCGGAAAGTGTGGCACGTGTGGCACTTTGTCGCCACCCCTCAGCGCGTCCCCTATGCGTGCCAGGGTCGGGAAGCGTGGCAGGCGTTGCACTCCGTCGCCACCAGAGGTGGTGCGCGGGGGGGTCCCTCAGTGCGGTCTCTATGCGTGCCAGGGTCGGACACCGTGGCAGGCGTCGCACTTGCTCGACACCATAGGGGGTGCGCAAGGGGTGGTCTCTCACAGCGGCCGCTATCCTTGACGGTCGTCCAGGGCACAACGGTATCGGCGGGGCAACGGCCACCAACATCATTGCCAGATGCTTCATTTCAGCTATCATAACTCCCCCCATAATATGAGTATGTGGGGTTCCTCGGTAGCGTAATTTGTGTTTGTGTCGAGTTCCCCCTCCTGAGGTTCACCCCTGCCCCAGCCCCACCCCATGGGCCCCAAGGAGGCGAGCGCCCGACACAAGGAAGCGCCCCCTCTTGAGAGGGAACGGCAGGAGGTGGGCTATCGGGCCCCAGTCGGCGACGAACCGGCGATTGGGGCCCGTGCACCTCCTCCCCCCTGGCATGAGCGCGTTTCTGTTTGTTCGGCGATAGTCAGTCAGTGAAGCCCTGCGCTCGAACGGCGCATTGGCAAATAAAAAGTTAGCACAGCGCATCGCCGCCGGACAAATGATGCGATACGACATTGCGTGACAACGCATCGGTTCCACCTGTGACGACAAGCAGGGAAGGCTTACTTCTGGGATCAAAAACTCTGCCAAGGGGCCCGGAGGAGACCACATGGGCCCAGAAGGAGATGGACGGATTTCCTCTGAGGAGCTGCGGCTCCACCGCCGTCCTCTTTAGGAGGCGCCCCGCGCGCGCGCTCGGAGCGGAGTCGGGAGGAGGAGGAGGAGGAGAGAGGAGGAGGAGGAGGAGGAGGAGGAGGAGGAGGAGGAGGAGGAGGAGGAGGAGGAGGAGGGACGAGGGGAGGAGGGAGAGCGCCGAAAACAATCAGAGCACGCCTGCTGGCAGAAGCGAATAGACGCTGGAAGCCCCTTGCTGTCTGGGTCTCCCTCTCTCATCGCCTACCCCAGATTTCGTAATAAAGGGAGGGGGGTCTCATTTCGGGGGGGGGGTCTCTGCCAGGCTATCTTGGAGGGCCTGGGGGGTCTGGGGACGATGTTTTGGAGGGTTCTCCCACGGGGGAGGTCTGAAATGGCTTGTCTTGGAGGGTCCAGACCCCCTCCCTTTTATTACGAAATCTGGAGTAGACAGCCCTGCGCCAGGCCCTCATCGATGGTGGGCATCGAAACATGCTTCCTCTGAGGAGCTGCGGCTCCACCGCCGTCCTCTTTAGGAGGCGCCCCGCGCGCGCGCGGAGCGGAGTCGGGAGGAGGAGGAGAGAGGAGGAGGAGGAGGAGGAGGAGGAGGAGGAGGAGGAGGAGGAGGAGGAGGGACGAGTGGAGGAGGGAGAGCGCCGAAAACAATCTGGAGTAGGCAGCCCTGCGCCAGGCTCTCATCGATATGAAGGGGCCCTGGGACACACACACAAATACATACACACACAAATAAAACGATCCCCCATATTATTTTCCCATACTTTCTGGGTTTTTGTCTTCCCCACCACTTCCCACATTTTCCCATCTTTTCTGGGGAGTCGACGATGAATTGTGTCTGTGTGTTTCTTCCCCTCCTGACGATAGCGGGCACCGAAACATGCTGCGCCGCCCACGACACCAGTGGCCTTCGGGTCAGAGGCCAGGCCTCCGGTGGCCGCTCGGGACGAGGCGGGCACCCCCCCCCCGGGCGGGGTGTCCCTCGGCGGGGGCGCCGCTGCGGGGGAGCACCCCAGGGCTGCACCGCCGAGAGCCGACGAACGCAGCGCCCGAGAACCTCAGAGGAACCTCGAAGCCCCCCCCTCCCCAGTGCCACCCAAAAAAGAATGCCTCGAGGGAACCTCGAAGGAGCCTCGGACCCTACCCCCCTGAACCTCAGAGGAACCTCGAGCCCTGTCCCCATCCCCAATGCCACCCCAAAAAAATGCCCCCAGATCCCCCCCCCCCCGGCGAGGCATGCCGGCTGTCGTATTGCGCACATGCTGCCCTCATCCCTGCCGAGAGGGGCGGCAGCGACCGACAACACGACTCTGCGCCCGTGGCGAATCACTGCTCGGGGAGCGACCCTTCTGTCTTTGGCGAGCTGGCTGCCGATCAGCACCCGGACCAGCCAGCGGTTGACTCAGCTGCGCATTCAAAAAGAAGTCCCGGAGGCCTGCCGCTTCGCTCCCGCCCCGCCGCGCCCTTTCCGAGGGGCAACGACAGGGCGCCGATCCATCGGCGATGCATCGCCGATGGATCGGCGATAGGTTCCCGACTGTAAATCCCCGCTTTCCTGGGCGGGGTGGAGCGTGCTATCCTACCCCTATCGGCGATGCATGGGCGACCCGGAGGCCAATGCAATCTCCCCTACGCCTATCCCTCCTCCAGTGGACATCGCCGTCCAACTTCGGGTCACAACTCCACTCTCTGGCGTCCGATCGGCCGACGCCCTCGGCGAGGCGCAGTTTCTGGGAGGCACCCCGAGGCTGGGAAACCGCTGAGAACCGACGAACACGTCCGAAAAGCTCGGACCTCGAACCTCGAACCCCCCTACGCATATACCCCGAAGAGTGCTCTGAGAACAAAAACAGCGTTCTAGAACATGAAGCCGATGTAGGGAACGAAGACGGTCTCAGCCAGACATGTTCTAAGAACATCTCGTGCAAACCACAAGGGGCAACCCAGGTTGGCGGCGCGCAGAGTGTAGTAGGGGAAGGGGGCAAGGCGTCCTACAAGGAGGCTGCTCCTTGAAAGGCGCAGGCCATACAGCTGCAGACGAGGCCCGCGCTTTGTAAGAAGCAGGGTGCTTCTAAGAAGCCTTCCCCCCCTACCCCCTACCCCCTGATGCTCGCCGCCACACAAAAAAGAGAGAGGACAATCCAGGAAATATGGAGAAAAGTGGGGAATCCTGGAATTTGTGTCGACTTGTTTGTGCTTTCCTGGGCCCCTGCATCAAGTCGTGTCAGAGCGTCTCAGAGCGCTCCCAGAGCGTTCCGGGGCGCTCGGGGTCGGCCGCCACGCCCGACGCGCCCTCCAGCACCGCCAGATCTCAACGACCCCTGACTTTCACCGGTCCGATGGTGCCCCTGTCCTGGCTCCGTCGGATGTCGGGGGTCCCCAAACCGCGCGGTGAGATCTCGAAGTCCCCCATCCTTAGGTCGGGCATGTCCTCCTACTGGCGGATGTTGGACCTGAAATAAAAAGCTGTCAAAAGATACTACAAAAATGATCACAAACAATAGAACAATCGTCCCCTGGTCTACATTTTTACGATTTTCGAATACTGCCCCTGTAGAGGGACGTGCCCGACCTGACCCAGTCCCCAACGATACCTGATTTTCGCTGGTCCGACGGTGTCCCTGTCCTCAGGACAGGGACACCGTCGGACGTGGGGGGCGACCAGGACACGTGGGGCTTCGCGGGGCTCGGGCGGCACGCACTATCTGGGGCGTTCTGCTGTTTACCGCCCCGTTGGCGGCTTGCTGGCGTTGGCGACCGTGCCTTGTTTCCCACCCACATGCTTCGTGGGGTTTTGGTTTTCTTCCCTGCCGCGCCGCACCCGCGTTCACCTTCACCTCCTCCTCCTCCCTCATCCCCTTCTCACACAGCGCAGCACAGCACAGCTCAGCACAGCACTGCTGAGCTCAAAACAGCAGAGCAGGGCACAGCTCGGCTCAGCTCAGCACAGCACAGTTCAGCTCGGCACAGCACAGCACAGCACAGCTCAGCACAGCTCAGCACAGCACAGCAGAGCACGCAGGGCTAGCGCGCAGGGCACGGCAGGCGTGACCACATCGCACCACACACACACACACACACCACGTCGGACAGCGAGGCAGGCCCCACATAGAGGGGCACGTGGCAGGCGCGGCAGTCTCTCGACACCAGAAGGGATGCGCAAGAGGTGGTCTCTCAACGCGGCCTCGATGCGTGCCAGGGTCGGAAAGCGTGGCAGGCGCTGTACTTTCTCGACAACACAGGGGGTGCGCAAGGGGTGGTCCCTCACCGCGGCCGCTATGCACGACGGTCGTCCAGGGCATAGCAGGCGTGGCATTTTCTCGACACCAGAGGGGGTGAGCGGGGGGGGTCCCTCACCGTGGCCGCTATGCACGACGGTCGTCCAGGTCATAGCATGCGAGGCATTTTCTCGAAACCAGAGGGGATGCGCAGGGGGTGGTCCCTCACCGTGGCCGCTATGCGCGCCGGTCGTCCAGGGCATAGCAGGCGTGGCATTTTCTCAACACCACTGGGGGTGCGCAGGGGGTGGTCCTTCACCGTGGCCGCTATGCACGACGGTCGTCCAGGGCATAGCAGGCGTGGCATTTTCTCGACACCACAGGGGGTGCGCAGGGGGTGGTCCCCCACCGAGGCCGCTATGCACGACGGTCGTCCAGGGCATAGCAGGCGTGGCATTTTCTCGACCCTACTGGGGGTGCGCAGGGGGTGGTCCCTCACCGAGGCCGCTATGCACGACGGTCGTCCAGGGCATAGCAGGCGTGGCATTTTCTCGAAACCAGAGGGGATGCGCAGGGGGTGGTCCCTCACCGCGGCCGCTATGCAAGACGGTCGTCCAGGGCATAGCAAGCGTGGCATTTTCTCGACACCACTGGGGGTGCGCAAGGGGTGGTCCGTCAGCGCGGCTGCTATGCACGACGGTCGTCCAGGGCATCGCAGGCGTGGCACTTTCTCAACACCACTGGGGGTGCGCAGGGGGTGGTCCCTCACCGTGGCCGCTACGCGCGTCGGTCGTCCATGGCATAGCAGGCGTGGCATTTTCTCGACACCACAGGGGGTGCGCAGGGGGTGGTCCCTCACCGAGGCCGCTATGCACGACGGTCGTCCAGGGCATAGCAGGCGTGGCATTTTCTCGACACCACTGGGGGTGCGCAGGGGGTGGTCCCTCAGCGCGGCCGCTATGCACGACGGTCGTCCAGTGCATAGCAGGCGTGGCATTTTCTCGACACCATAGGGGATGCGCAACGGTTGGTCCTTCACCGTGGCCGCTATGCGCGCCGGACGTCCAGGGCATAGCAGGCGTGGCACTTTCTCGACACCATAGGGGGTGCGAAAGGGGTGGTCCCTCACCGCGGCCGCTATGCACGACGGTCGTCCAGGGCATAGCAGGCGTGGCATTTTTTCGACACCATCAGGGGTGGTGCGCAGGGGGTGGTCCTTCACCGCGGCCGCTATGCACGACGGTCGTCCAGGGCATAGCAGGCGTGACACTTTCTCGACACCATAGAGGGTGCGCAGGGGGTGGTCCCTCACCGTGGCCGCTATGCGCGCCGGTCGTCCATGGCATAGCAGGCGTGGCATTTTCTCGACACCATAGGGGGTGCGCAGGGCGGGGGCCCTTCACCGCGGCCGCTGTGCACGACGGTCGTCCAGGGCATAGCAGGCGTGGCATTTTCTCGACACCATAGGGGGTGCGCAGGGGGTGGTCCCTCACCGCGGCCGCTATGCACAACGGTCGTCCAGGGCATAGCAGGCGCGGCATTACCTCATTGCTTTTTGCCGCCCCAGGAAAAGGCCCTCGGTGACCACCTCGAATCTGTCCTCGATGGAGGATAGAAGGCTAGGAAGAGGGAGGAGGTTCAAGCAATATGGCGTTGGATGACACATAGGGGAACATTCGCGACGAGGGCTCAGAACGCAGAATTGCGCAGATCATAAACTTAAGCAAACACATAAGATTTAAATCAAGTATGTGGGGTTCCTCGGTAGCGTAATTTTTGCGCGTTGGTATTAGCCGGCCGCTCTGCGGTTGATCGGGAGTTTCTGTATATAGAAGAAGGTGCGTGCGCTTGTTGGCGAGGGTGAGGATGAGGTTCCTCCTCCTCCTCCTCCTCCTCCTCCTCCTCCTCCTCCTCCTCCATCCTTCTCTTGCCTCCGTCTGTCCTCCTCCACCCCGCAGCTCCATCATCTTCTCCTCCTCCTCCTCCTCCTCCTCCTCCTCCTCCTCCTCCTCCTCCTCCATCCTTCTCTTGCCTCCGTCTGTCCTCCTCCACCCCGCAGCTCCATCATCTCCTCCTCCTCCTCCTCCTCCTCCTCCTCCTCCTCCTCCTCCTCATTCCTCCTCTGGGCACCTCCCCCGGGGCGCGGATCCACCGGATCTGTCCGGATCTGTCCGGAAACGGTGCCGGAGGCCGCTCTGGGCTCCTCTGGGCACCTCCCCCGGGGCCGGTTTTGTGAGGATGTCTCAAGCGAGGGCGCCGGTTTGGGATTCGTCACCGGATCCAGCGGATCCAGCGGATCCACCGGATCTGTCCGGAAACGGTGCCGGAGGCCGCTCTGGGCTCCTCTGGGCACCTCCCCCGGGGCCGGTTTTGTGAGGATGTCTCAAGCGAGGGCGCCGGTTTGGGATTCGTCACCGGATCCAGCGGATCCCACCGGATCTGTCCGGAAACGGTGCCGGAGGCCGCTCTGGGCTCCTCTGGGCACCTCCCCCGGGGCCGGTTTTGTGAGGATGTCTCAAGCGAGGGCGCCGGTTTGGGATTCGTCACCGGGCGGATCCAGCGGATCCACCGGATCTGTCCGGAAACGGTGCCGGAGGCCGCTCTGGGCTCCTCTGGGCACCTCCCCCGGGGCCGGTTTTGTGAGGATGTCTCAAGCGAGGGCGCCGGTTTGGGATTCGTCACCGGATCCACTGGATCTGTCCGGAAACGGTGCCGGAGGCCGCTCTGCTGGGATGACCGTGGGGGTTCCTAAGTGGATAGGGGGGTTTCAAGTGGATGCCAAGGTGGGTTATATCTGGCCCAACCTGGCTTATAAGTGGGTTACAAGTGCCCTAAGTAGCTTAGGGGGGTTAACGATCTGGGCTAGGTGGGCTCCGCCCACTTAGCCGAGTTATCGACCCCTCCTAAGCTATTTAGGGCACTTGTAACCCACTTATAAGCCAGGTTGGGCCAGATATAACCCACCTTGGCATCCACTTGTAACCCCCCCGATCCACTTAGGAACCCCCACGGTCATCCCAGTGGGCTCCTCTGGGCACCTCCCCCAGGGCCGGTTTTGTGAGGATGTCTCAAGCGAGAGCACGGTTTGGGATTCGTCACCGGATCCAGCGGATCCACCGGATCTGTCCGGAAACGGTGCCGGAGGCCGCTCTGGGCTCCTCCGGGCACCTCCCCCGGAGCCGGTTTTGTGAGGATGTCTCAAGCGAGGGCGCCGGTTTGGGATTCGTCACCGGATCCAGCGGATCCACCGGATCTGTCCGGAAACGGTGCCGGAGGCCGCTCTGGGCTCCTCTGGGCACCTCCCCCGGGGCCGGTTTTGTGAGGATGTCTCAAGCGAGGGCGCCGGTTTGGGATTCGTCACCGGATCCACCGGATCTGTCCGGAAACGGTGCCGGAGGCCGCTCTGGGCTCCTCTGGGCACCTCCCCCGGGGCCGGTTTTGTGAGGATGTCTCAAGCGAGGGCGCCGGTTTGGGATTCGTCACCGGATCCAGCGGATCCAGCGGATCCACTGGATCTGTCCGGAAACGGTGCCGGAGGCCGCTCTGGGCTCCTCTGGGCACCTCCCCCGGGGCCGGTTTTGTGAGGATGTCTCAGCGAGGGCGCCGGTTTGGGATTCGTCACCGGATCCAGCGGATCCAGCGGATCGGATCTGTCCGGAAACGGTGCCGGAGGCCGCTCTGGGCTCCTCTGGGCACCTCCCCCGGGGCCGGTTTTGTGAGGATGTCTCAAGCGAGGGCGCCGGTTTGGGATTCGTCACCGGATCCACCGGATCTGTCCGGAAACGGTGCCGGAGGCCGCTCTGGGCTCCTCTGGGCACCTCCCCCGGGGCCGGTTTTGCGAGGATGTCTCAAGCGAGGGCGCCGGTTTGGGATTCGTCGTCGGATCCAGCGGATCCACCGGATCTGTCCGGAAACGGTGCCGGAGGCCGCTCTGGGCTCCTCTGGGCACCTCCCCCGGGGCCGGTTTTGTGAGGATGTCTCAAGCGAGGGCGCCGGTTTGGGATTCGTCGTCGGATCCAGCGGATCCACCGGATCTGTCCGGAAACGGTGCCGGAGGCCGCTCTGGGCTCCTCTGGGCACCTCCCCCGGGGCCGGTTTTGTGAGGATGTCTCAAGCGAGGGCGCCGGTTTGGGATTCGTCCACCGGATCCAGCGGATCCACCGGATCTGTCCGGAAACGGTGCCGGAGGCCGCTCTGGGCTCCTCTGGGCACCTCCCCCGGGGCCGGTTTTGTGAGGATGTCTCAAGCGAGGGCGCCGGTTTGGGATTCGTCACCGGATCCAGCGGATCCAGCGGATCCACCGGATCTGTCCGGAAACGGTGCCGGAGGCCGCTCTGGGCTCCTCTGGGCACCTCCCCCGGGGCCGGTTTTGTGAGGATGTCTCAAGCGAGGGCGCCGGTTTGGGATTCGTCCGGATCCACCGGATCCACCGGATCTGTCCGGAAACGGTGCCGGAGGCCGCTCTGGGCTCCTCTGGGCACCTCCCCCGGGGCCGGTTTTGTGAGGATGTCTCAAGCGAGGGCGCCGGTTTGGGATTCGTCACCGGATCCACCGGATCTGTCCGGAAACGGTGCCGGAGGCCGCTCTGGGCTCCTCTGGGCACCTCCCCCGGGGCCGGTTTTGTGAGGATGTCTCAAGCGAGGGATTCGCCGGGATCTGTCCGGAAACGGTGCCGGAGGCCGCTCTGGGCTCCTCTGGGCACCTCCCCCGGGGCCGGTTTTGTGAGGATGTCTCAAGCGAGGGCGCCGGTTTGGGATTCGTCGGCGGGATCTGTCCGGAAACGGTGCCGGAGGCCGCTCTGGGCTCCTCTGGGCACCTCCCCCGGGGCCGGTTTTGTGAGGATGTCTCAAGCGAGGGCGCCGGTTTGGGATTCGTCACCGGATCCACCGGATCTGTCCGGAAACGGTGCCGGAGGCCGCTCTGGGCTCCTCTGGGCACCTCCCCCGGGGCCGGTTTTGTGAGGATGTCTCAAGCGAGGGCGCCGGTTTGGGATTCGTCACCGGATCCAGCGGATCCACCGGATCTGTCCGGAAACGGTGCCGGAGGCCGCTCTGGGCTCCTCTGGGCACCTCCCCCGGGGCCGGTTTTGTGAGGATGTCTCAAGCGAGGGCGCCGGTTTGGGATTCGTCACCGGATCCACCGGATCTGTCCGGAAACGGTGCCGGAGGCCGCTCTGGGCTCCTCTGGGCACCTCCCCCGGGGCCGGTTTTGTGAGGATGTCTCAAGCGAGGGCGCCGGTTTGGGATTCGTCACCGGATCCACCGGATCTGTCCGGAAACGGTGCCGGAGGCCGCTCTGGGCTCCTCTGGGCACCTCCCCCGGGGCCGGTTTTGTGAGGATGTCTTAAGCGAGGGCGCCGGTTTGGGATTCGTCACCGGATCCACCGGATCTGTCCGGAAACGGTGCCGGAGGCCGCTCTGGGCCCCTCTGGGCACCTCCCCCGGGGCCGGTTTTGTGAGGATGTCTCAAGCGAGGGCGCCGGTTTGGGATTCGTCACCGGATCCACCGGATCTGTCCGGAAACGGTGCCGGAGGCCGCTCTGGGCTCCTCTGGGCACCTCCCCCGGGGCCGGTTTTGTGAGGATGTCTCAAGCGAGGGCGCCGGTTTGGGATTCGTCACTGGATCCACCGGATCTGTCCGGAAACGGTGCCGGAGGCCGCTCTGGGCTCGTGCTCTTCGCGCCGGGGGTGAGGATGACGTGAGTTCCACAGAAACTCCCTCAAATTATCACTCCGCCCTCGCGGCGCAGCTGCGCGCGCGCCCAAGTTCACGCCACGTTCACGCCAAGTTTGCCAAGCTGCAGGGCCACGTTCACGCCAAGCTGCAGGGCGGCCACGTTCACGCCAAGTTTGCCTCCGCGACAGACCTGAATGGAGAAGAGGCAGCGCCCACGCCCGTCGCAAGAGACACGCGCTTGACGCAAGACTCGGGAGGAGTACTTGCCTCCTCATGGTCGTCCTCACCCAGCAGCCCTCCAATAGTAAATCCCGACTGGCCCAAGTGCTTCATATACATGTTCAAGTACTGAACGTCTCTGTCTCCGCGTCCAATCACGATTTTCAAGGCGACCTTGCCAAATTCAACCCATCTTGAAAGCGTGGCGTCACTTTGCGACACACTGTAATGGCACCCTCCTGATTGTTCTGCTTCTGCCCAAGCCCCCGTCACGTTCATTGACTGGAAGTACAGGTCGCCACAATTGGTGCCCAGCCTAACAGCATCAGCCTGCACTCGAAGCATCGCTCTATCGCCCTCCTCTCCACGAGGGATGTTTATAAGAACGTACCTGCCCGGCGTCATCAGATCGAACCGCTCCCCATGAATGTTTTGCAAGTGGGGATCACCAGTGGCCGACGGCATCGCCGTCGGGCTGCTTGTTGCTGGGGAGGGCGACGGGAATGCCGTCGGGCTGGGCATCAGGCAAGGCACCATGCCGCTTCCACTTGGAACTACTTGCACAAACTCGTACCTGTGAGCTGTGGTTCCATCGCCCAATTGGCCATTATTGTTCCGACCCGCAGTGTGCACAGACCCGTCATTCTGCAGGACCACCGTGTGTTGATAACCTGCTGCAACAGCGATCCCCCCACTTGGAACCACTTGCACAAACTCGTACCTGCCAACTGTGGTTCCATCGCCCAATTGGCCATAATTGTTCCGACCCACCGTGTGCACAGACCCGTCATTCTGCACGACCACCGTGTGATCCGCCGACCCCAGAGGTGTATGAGATCAAGGGGCGTGCTACAGCCATCGGTGCTGCCGGGAATCCTCACCCTGCGCTGTTCTTGCGCCCACCCACGCAGCAATTTTTCGACCTCTGTTCTTGGGACCCCGCCTGGTGTCCTGTCTTGGGGACCCCCCACTCTACAAAAACAGCCGCCAGGACCCCCCACCACGTCTGACACCCCCAGACTCCTGGACCCTGTGTATGCTGTTTTGGGGGCCCCCCACCCTGCAAAAACAGCCGCCGGGACCCCCCCACCACGTCTGTTGTAGGGACCCCCCACCCTACAAAAACAGCCGCCGGGACTCTCCACCACGCCCCCACCACGTTTGAGACCCGTAGCCGCCTGGACCCTCTGTGCATGCTTTTTCGGGACCCCCCACCCTACAAAAATCGACGCCAGGACCCCCCACCACGACTGACACCCCCAACCCCCACCGCGCCTGACACTCCCAGCCTCCTGGGCTCTCTGCGCGTGATGTTTTCTGAACCCCTCACCCTACAAAAACTCGTGCCGGGATGCCCCCACCGCGTCTGACAGCCCCAGCCTCCTGGATCCTCTGTGCGTCATATTTTGAACCCCCGCCCTGGAAAGACAAGCGCCAGGGCTTCCCACTCAGCAAAAACACGTGCCAGGATCCCCCCCCCACCCACCGCGTCTGACACCCCCGGCCTCCTGGACCCTCTGTGTGTGATGCTTGAAAGACACCCCACTCTGCAAAAAGAGGCGCCGGGACCCCCCCCACCGTGTCTGTCAACCCCAGCCTCCTGGACCCTGCGGCGAGGACGGAGAAGGGGGGGGGGCGAGCGCGACGAACGAAAATCCCGAGGGAGACCAAGAACAAGGCAGGGGATGGCCCAGGACCCAAGGCCTAGACGAGCGATGGGGACCGACCGAACAAACAAGGGCACCTCGACGACTCGGCGAGGAGAAGGGAGGGGACGACGAGGAGGACGACGAGGACGAGGAGGAGGGCGGAGGACAAGGGCGAGGACGAGGACGAGGAGGCCGAGGCTCGGACGAGGCCACGGAAGCGGACGAAGAGAGCAGAGGGAGGCGGAGGGAGCTCGGAGGAGGAAGGAACACGTGAAAAAACGGGCGTGCCCGGGCGCTCCCAAAGGGCCCCTCGAGGGCCTTTCGAGATCCCCAAGACGCAACCTCTGATCAAGAGCCGTGGCTTTAGCAACTTATTGCGCACGATTGTTCAAAAGCGGCGCCGACCACCGTTTACCGAGAGTGACAAGGCATGTGTGATGAGCAGTTCTCTTCCTCCCCTGCCACCCTCCCCTGGGGTCCAAGACCCCGTTCGATGAGTGTCAGGGCCCGAATTCATGAACCGAGCTCGCAGGAACTCGAACGCCTGGAAGTTTATATGATGTGGCCTCGAAGTTGCCCCATGCCCCAGCTATCATCGCAGCTCGCTCCAGCTGGCGATGGACCAAACCCGCCAACAAGCAGACCAACATGGCCTTTGTCTAGGGTCGGCGGCAGAGGCGGCAGCCTTAGGATCAGTACCTCCTGCAACAGCGATCCCCCCACTTGGAACCACTTGCACAAACTCGTACCTGCGAACTGTGGTTCCATCGCCCAATTGGCCATAAGAATTCCGACCCACCGTGTGCACAGACCCGTCATTCTTCAGGACCACCGTGTGTTGATAACCTGCTGCAACAGCGATCCCCCCACTTGGAACCACTTGCACAAACTCGTACCTGTCAACTGTGGTTCCGTCGCCCAATTGGCCATAAGCAGAGTTCTGACCCGCAGTGTGCACAGACCCGTCGTTCTTCAGGACCACTGTGTGTTGATAACCTGCTGCAACAGCGATCCCCCCACTTGGAACAGCTTGCACAAACTCGTACCTGTCAACTGTGGTTCCATCGCCCAATTGGCCATAATTGTTCCGACCCACCGTGTGCACAGACCCGTCATTCTGCAGGACCACCGTGTGAAGACCAACTGCCGCAACAGCGATCCCCCCACTTGGAACCACTTGCACGAACTCGTACCTGTTAACTGTGGTTCCATCGCCCAATTGGCCATAAGAATTCCGACCCGCAGTGTGCACAGACCCGTCGTTCTTCAGGACCACCGTGTGGTAATAACCTGCTGCAACAGCGATCCCCCCACTTGGAACCACTTGCACAACGGACCTGTGCCATAACATTTCATCGCCCAATTGGCCATAAGAGTTCTGACCCGCAGTGTGCACAGACCCGTCGTTCTTCAGGACCACTGTGTGTTGATAACCTGCTGCCACGGTAAGTTTTCCGCAGACACTCGCCAACGTGCTGGCGCGGGCGTTGGGGTCGGTGCGGGCGCCAGCGTAGGTGCTGCGGTTGTCGGCGTTTGGGTTGGTGACGGTGTCTGCACGGGTGGAGGCGCCAGGGTTGGGACCGTCAGCACGCATCTTCTGCTCGGTCTTCCAGAGGCTGTCGTGGCGGCAGTTGGCCGGCTGGGCACTGAGCAGCAAGAGCAACAGGATGCACGGCGACACCCGCATTGCCAGAATGCACCCGAAAGTGTGTACGCAAAGGAAGTGTATGTCAAGAATAACAAGATGGCCGCATGTCAAGAATAACAAGATGGCCGCTTGAGCAAAAATTGTTACGAGATATATTGGGGATATCTCGGGCCGTATTGCAGCCATCGTGGAGTGGACGAACTTGGAGGCCTCTTGGACACGTTTGGGCCGTCTTGTAGGTAATCGCGGCCGTAGTGGCCAACTTGGAGGTAGTATTGTCCGTCTTGCAGGCTACCTTGGTCGTCCCGAAGGCCGCCTTAGCTTCAGGCATACTGGGCCACCTTGAGGTTCTCTTGGGCCGTCTTGGGGCCCCTCTTGGGGGCCTCTTCGGCTGTCCAAAAGCAATGTTGGAAGCATGTTGTGCCGCCTTGGGGAGTCGGAAGCCAGAATAAGCGTGAACACAAACATCATCATGAACAACACCAGAAAACCTCTGATATTGGCCTGATTCGGGCTCTCCGGAAAGCTCTCTTGAAGCCTCTTGGGCCTTCTTGGGTGCCTCTTGAGCCGTTTTGGGGACATTTTCGGTTGTCTTGGTAGCATATTTCATGGATCTGGCCTCTTGGTCACCTTTGGGCCGTCTTGCAAGCCATCTGGGGCGGTCTTTGGCCAACTTGCCACGATCTTTGACCACTTTGGGGCCGTCTTGGGCCCTACTTGGGCCGTCTCAGGGGGCATCGTGGGCCGGTATGGAGCCCTCTTAGGCGCCACCTGGGCCGCGTTGGGGCGACATCGGAAGCCTCTTGGGCCATCATATTTTCCCATATTTTCTGGGTTTCTGTCTTCCCCCCCACTTCCCATATTTTCCTATATTTTCATGGGAATCGAGGATTAATTGTGTCTGTGTGTGTTTTCCCCTCCTGATAGACGCTGTGAAAGCGCAGAAGGCGATGTTCAAAACGCACGTTTTCCTGCTGGAAGGTGGCGACGTTTGCCACTGGGGGAGCCCTGTTGACGCGCATCTGGGGGCCATCATGGGTTCTCTGGGGGGCGGTCTGGCCTGTCATGACACCATCGTGAGCGGTCTTGGAACGGCAGTGGGGCATTCTTGGATTGTCTTGAAATTTCTTGCGCAATCAGGAGGCGATCGCGGGCGGTCATGGAAGGCTCCTGTGATCGACCCCCCCCCGCCCCGCAGGGGCCGAAAACCAGCCCAGGACCCCTGGAGAAAATCTGGGGTGCGGGGGATCCGACTTAACTCGCACGAAGCTGAACTCGCACGGAGCTGAACTCGCATGGAGCTGAACTCTGAACTCGCACGCGCTTAACTCGCAGGGAGCTCAACTCGCACGGAACTTAACTCGCTCGGAGCTGAACTCGCACGGAGCTGAACTCGCACGGAGCTGAACTCGCACGAGCTGAACTCGCACGGAGCTGAACTCGCACGGGCAACGTTTCTGAACACGTCTGAGAAACTCGGCGTGCCAGTTCAGCCGGTGCGAATTCAGCCGGTGCCAATTCAGTTGGTGCGAATTCAGCTGGTGCGAGTTCAGTCCGTGCGTGCGAGTTCAGCTGGCGCGAGTCAAGTTCGTGCGAGTCAAGGCCTGGGCCAGTTCAGCCAGTGCGAGTTCAGTACGGTGCGAGTTCAATTCGTGCGAGTTTAGCTGGGGGCTCCTCATCCTCCCTCCTCTCTCCTCGCTCCTCCTCCCTCCTGCCTCCTGAGGAAGGAGCCCTGAATCCAAAGCCGTAAACCCTAAAGCCCTCAACCCTAAAGCCCTAAACCCAAAGCCCAAAGCCCTCAGCCGCGAGCCCTGACCCATAAGCCCTCAATCCTAATCCTTAAGCCCTAATCCCTGAACCCTGAGCCCAGAGCCCTGAACCCGCCCCAGGCTCCGAACCCTAAGCCCTGAGCCCTGAATCCTAAGCCCTAAGCCCTAAACCCTGATCCCTGAACACTGAAACCTAGAGGCCGAAGCCTCAAACCAGAAGCCCATAAGCCCTCAGCAATAACCCCTAAGATCCTTATCCTTCCTCTTCCTCATCCTCATCCTCCGCCTCGTCTTCTTACTGCTCTTCTTGCTCTTCCGCTTCTTCCTCCCTCCTACCTCCAACCTCCTCGCTCCTCCTCCCTCCTCCCTCCTCCCTCGTCCTCCCTCCTCCAGTTTCCTCCTACTCGTCCTCCTCGTCCTCGTCATGCCTCCCTGGGAGCTGTTCAGAAGCCCCCCGATGGCCCGAGGGCTTCTTAGAGAGGGTGCGCCGCTGGATGCCCTGACGGGACAGGGGAGCCAGGCTGCCCCCCCTTTTCCATATCTAAGATCCTCTCAAGCAGGCCTTCGCACGGGAGACTTCCGGACACCTCCGGGCGCCGTTTGCGACCTCACCAATGACCCTCCTGGGCAGGTTTCGGAGCCTCTTGGGGCCCTCTTCGGTTCCTTTGGCCACTCCTTGGAGCCCTCCCAGACCGTATCGGACCCCTCCGAAGCTCTCTTCGAGGCATGCTCCGCCGAAAAACGTAGGAAACGAAAAACCTTCAAAAACCAAAGTGATTCCGATGTTTTTGGCCGTTTCGGCCTCTCTTTGCGCCTCTTGGAACTATCTTTTGCAACATCTTCCGCCACTCTTGGGGCGTCTCCTGCCATGTTTGAATATCTGCAAAGCCTCCAGGGTCTTCCTGAAGGCCTCCCGGACCCATCTTGGGACGTCTGGCCGCTCTTTCTGAGTCATCTTGGGCCGTCTTCGAAGCGTCCGATCCCCGGAGGCATTTCTGAGGTCCCAAAAACTTCTGGCAGTGCTCATTTTTACCTCTCCGAATCCCTCTTCGGTCTCGCACGCCGTTTTCGACACCTTTGGGTGCCCTTTTGGGCCATTTTCGGAACCTCTTTGGGCCCTCCGGGCGCCTACTTCGGCCAGGGCAACCCTCCCTCATGCCTGTGCGCCTTCCAGGTCTCCTTCCGACCTCTTGCGCTGCCTGTCGAGCCTTTTTGACCAAAAAAAGTGAGGCGGCGGTGTCTGCCCCGTTCAATTAAATGACCCCTAAGATCCTCCTCCTCCTCCTCCTCCTCCTCCTCCTCGTCATTTTCCTGCTCTTCCTCCTCTTCCTCATCCTCCCCCCTCCCCCTCCTCCTGGAACCTCCCTCCTGCAACTTTCCTCCTCCTCCTCCCTTCTCCCGCTTGGGGTCTGTAAAAAGGAGGAGAGGCCTGACATGGCTTCTGCAATCTTGTAAGGGCTCCCCCACCCTCCGTGCCACAGACAACTAAATGCACCAGCCCCACTCCCAGAAGGTATCCGGGCGAGCATGATGCCTCCCTCGTCCTCTCTCTCTCTCCTCCTTCTGCCCTTCCTCGCCCTCCTTGTCCTCACCCGCGCTCTTCCTCCCCCTGCTCCTTCTCCTCACCCTCATATCCGTCTTCATGCTCGTCCTCCTCCCCCTCCTACTCCTCTTCCTCCTCCTCCTCCTCCAGCTCCTCCTTGTTCCCGTGCTCCTCCATCCCCTCATCCCCCGTGCTTTGCCTCTTTCTCATCCTCATCCTCCTCCTCCTCCTGCTCCCCTTCCTCCTCCTCCTCCTCCTCCTCCTCCTCCTCCTCCTCCTCCTCCTCCTCCTCCTCCTCCTCCTCCTCCTCCTCCTCCGCCTCCTCCTGCTCATTATTATCCCTTCCTCCTCCTCGGAATGTTTCTCCTTCTCCTCCTGTTCGTGTTCCATAACTTGTCATAGTCATGGGCGCTGCCACACCCACGGCACCGCTTACCGAGCGCCGCCCCGCCGCTGCCCCATCACGGCGGGTCCAGCACGAGTCGACGAGCGACTCTGAACCCCCACCAGATGCAGATCCGGCCGCGGAGGTTGCCACGTGGACCTGCAACACACGCAGGTCCCAGCATCCCGCGTTGCAGCCTGCCTGCCTAAATCCGCGACCGTTCGCGGATCTTCCTGAAACCCCAGGCAGACCATGCCCAGGGACGCGCCCCGATCCCGGCACGCAATGAATGCGGGGCAACGACGTGCTATGGCCGTGCCCGAGGTGCCCTGCATTCACGCCCATCACCGAAGGACACTGCACCCACTGTGGCCAAGGACGGCCGAGGGATTTCGAGCAGTGGGGCCCCCTCGAAGACGAGGCCGGCCTGCTATGGGCCCCCCGAACCCCTCACCTGAGTGCTGCTCTCACTGACATGATGAACTGGTTTGCGGAAGGACACCGTCGAGACCCACCGCAACCTGGCAACCCACGCGAGGGCTGCGAGGCCAACCAAACGAACGGCATCCCCGCCAGCACAGAAGTAGGTGCGCCCTCAAGCGCACTGGGCGCAGCCGACGCAACCAGGCTCCTCTGGTCCCTGAGCGGCCACGACCGCGTGGTCCGGCGAGGCGGGATAGAGCCACACGCTTACGAGTTCCTCGCGATACGGTTTGCGCACCTCCACCAGGTTGTCCAGATCGCACGCCCCGAACCGTTTGGCCGACCCCCCGCAACACGGGCGGAACAAAGCATCGCCAGCGCCCAGTCGCAAACCATGGAGGAGGCTGCGATGCAACTCGACATGGGACTTCAGCCACAGCGCGCAAGACAAGGACTCGACCTATTCCCCCTGACCGGACTAGAAGCAGGGCCCCCCGACCGTACACTGGTCAGAAGGGCGCTCAGATGGGAAGGCAGACGCGGCAGGATGTGCTTCCCGTCCACACGCAACATGTTAACATGGGCACGACTCACAGCAACGGGCGCCTTCCCGGACCGCGCGGTGGACGCCATCGGCGCGTCACCTGCGGACTTTCCTAGGGCCTGCCCAGACGTCATAGGACAATACATGCGGGGCTCAGGGGACGTGCCCCTCTTGCTGCCCGACAGCGACGGAGCTGGAGACATGCGTCTCTCCACGACAAGGCCAGTCACGGCGACACGGCCAAGAAGGGAACCCCCCCTCGTGCTACCCCACGGTTTCAACCCGCACATACAGGCCCAATGTGGTACCTGCGGCTCCTGGAAGTTCCGAGAAGGCCCCCTGGCAGGGATGTGCCCCGTCTGCCTTAGATTCAGTCGTGCGACCATGCAAGAAGCCGGCTACGATCGAACTATCCCTGTCGAGGTCGTCCCGAGGGACCGGATACAAAGACTTCCTTTCGACTGTCTGGGCGACACGGCCCTATCAGCCCTGGCACACGCAGCGCAAACATACGCACCGCTATGCTCACCAGGGAAGGGACAGCATGTGGCCTCCACCCCCTGCTGGCTCGCGGGGGAGCTGCTCCTAGCCTGGAAATGGAAAGTCGAATCGAAAGACTCCCAATGGGCAAACCCCGCGGCGAGCGACCACCAACACGGTGCCGCGGCGGCGCTCTCTGCGCTACGCGGGTCGAACCTGCAGTACGCCACGGATCTAGCCTACGCCATCCGAGCGCAGGCCCTGAGGAACCGCGAGGTAGCGGAATGGTTACCACGAGCCATCACCGCCACACACGAGACCATCCCACCCGCCCTTGGCAACAACGACGACCATGTGCGAGCCGATGACCACAGCGAACTAGGAGGCATGACCAGACTTGCGCCATTCGGACTCCCCGACAGGGACGTGGACTGGATTGCCCACATGACGGGTCTCAGTAGGCACCAGACCGAACACCCCGACGACCCCCTCTTTCTCGCACGGCACCAATACGGGGGCGGCATGACCGGCGAAGAGCAGGAGGTAGCCCTAGAAGGGATAGCAGTCCTCACGGTAGCGGCTCAACACGAACGTCGCCGCGACATTGTCAACCTCCGACCCATGTCTCCGCTGGGCAGAGCGTCGATGCGCATGATGGTCAGACGGCTCCGCGTGGACGCCGACACCGCGAGCGCCAGGACGGGCCAAACGACCGCCACGCCGCCGCGGGCCGGCAACGATACAGCGGACGTAGCCCCCGCCATCGCGGGCGAACGCCCCGAGCGCGCGCACGCGCCCACCTCCTGCGACCAATGCGCGCACGGAGCCCCAGCACACCTCAACAGCGGTGGACCCACGATCCCCATGGAAGTCGACGCAGGACACTCCACTGACCCAGCCCACGAACAGGGACATAGAAGAAGCGACAGGCCACGCATAGGAGTGACAGGCGGGCTCGCTGACCGTGCTGGACAACTAAGACGGACCATGCAAAACGAGATTGCGTACGTAAGACAGGCCACAGCGAATCGCACGCCACAGAACTACACCTGGAGCGGATACCTGGCCCCCTTCCTCTGGCTATCAGCTGTCGACGCCACCAGAGAGGCACTACGACTGTCGCTGCGGACAGCGGGAGCGCCGCTCAACGGCTTCCAGGTCATGGCAGAGTGGTGGGAAGGGCGTGACGTGACGACGAGCGGCGACGCGCCCCTGACCCTGCGAGGAGAAGCACAGGCACTCCCGCAACGTAGCGGCATGACCGTTCCCGCCCCTCAGGAATGGGGCTACACCCTGCGAAATGCTTAAGAAATCATGGGTTAAGAAATTCATAGTCTCAGAAATGGAATAAAACCCAGCATTTCTATCAAAATCTTGGGATTTACATTGAAAAGTTAAGAATAATCGAGACTCTGGACGAAAACTTAGGTTTTCTTAAGCATCGCCTAAGGTGTACCTGCACGCGCGGCCACAGGAACACCTGGCTGACCTCGCGGACCCCCACGGAGGGGCACAAGCTGGCGCGATGCTGGGGCCACGAGGAGCAGGCGCGCCGCCCCCCCATCGGAGCGCGAGAGCCGCCCGCGCCGCAGGGACCTCCACAGTGCCCGACGCATGGACGTCGACAGCAGCACCGCCTCGCACACCGGTCACCGTACACCCTGCGAAATGCTTAAGAAATCATGGGTTAAGAAATTCATAGTCTCAGAACTTTCATAAAAACCCAAAATTTCCATTCAAATCTTGGGATTTACATTGAAACAAAAAGAAAAATCGAGACTCTGGCCGAAAACTTAGGTTTTCTTAAGCATCGCCTAAGGTGTACCCTCACCGGCTGGAGCGCGCGGATTCTGCCACGCCCCATCCCGCACCAGCCCGAATGGCGCACAGTCGTGACCACCCACGGCATCGCCAGCGCACTGGATCGCAGGGACCAAACCGACGCAAACGCCAACCCTCCACCCGCCGCGCTACCCGACGACGGTTCGGTGGACGGCGCCGCGGCGCCAAGGGCAGATGACATGCTGAGGGGCATCCCGAGCCCTGGCGATAGTCAAGGCCAGCGGCTATCGGCGGTGATGTGGCTCATCCCGCGCCCCCACTATCGCCCCCTGCTGCGACCGCTGCTCGTGAGGAGGCAGATTGACGGAGGACCCTTCGACATTGTCGCAAGGTGGCTCAGACGGGCCGCGGTGCTATCGCCCGCGCAGCTCGCGAGCCTCGCTACAGTGGCCACAGAAATGCCTGCAGAGGCGTTTCCGGTGCATGAACCCTTCAGCGCTGGGAGACACTCTAAGACACCTCGCGCGTCTCATGCAAGACTCCAGAGAGGGGGGCTTCGTATACAGCGAACTGACAGCTGCCGCGGCTAGGGCTAGCCCACCGCCTGCCCCCCCCCCGCCCAGACGGACGCCACGAGGGAGCGATGCCCAATCTGCCAGAACATCATGAATGGCAGGGTGTCCAGCATCATGCCATGTGGGCACCGAGTGCGCTCACGCTGTCTCGAGGACTGGCGAGCGCGGCAAAGAAGTGACGAGCGGCAGTGTCCGCTGTGGCGCGGCCAAGAGAACGGTGACACCCTCCAGGCCATCGAACCACCTGCCCCAACAACGCCAGGCGCACCTGCACACGGGGTGGAGAAAGGGAACGCAGCCCCTGCCTCCCCCCGACAGCCTAACGCGCCAGACGACCATGCCAGACGACGGCGACGAGAGGGAGGAGGACACCCTTCTACCCCCAGCAACGGAGGCCGAAACGCAGTGGGCCACCAGCGTCTTAGAGGGGGTCCTACGGCTCCGACCTGACGGCACCACCACCCCGCGGCCCCAGGCAAATTCCCACGACGACGTTGAGAGGCTACGGCGCGTGATCCGATGGCAGCGTGAGTTCACACAGCGGCAGGCCGCGATTGCCACCTGCCCCCCCGGGCCCGCGAACGAGGCGGCGCCAGGAGGGAACCCCGAGGCGCAAGGACCACCCCGCGAAGGGACTCAGCCCAGCAGAGCAGCCTCCAGCCACCCGGAGATTGAGCCGCCCAGCGAGAGGGCACGACTGGAGCAACGACCCCTGGTCACCCACGAAAGGTGGTGCAACGTGGTAGTCAGGGCTAACACAGCTAGCCGCGGACGCGCGAGAGGACCGGCGCACGCGCCCACGTCCATAGTCGCGGCAGCGATTCGCGAGCTACGAGCGGCCGTCGTGATATGTCCGCGGGCACTGGTAGGAATCAGGCCCATTGACAACACAGCGGCGACTTTCACTTTCCCCAACGAGGCCGGACACGACAAGGTGAGAGAGTTCCTAGACTACTCGAGACGAGCCACCGAATGTCCAGACGCACACGTCCCGCCGCCGCCTCCCGTCATCATGGCCGTCGACACCGGCGCCACTCAAGTGGGCGCTCTGGTCGGCCTAATCCAGCTCGAGGCCGTCCCCTGTCACTTGGTCGTCCTCGGACATGAGCGAATTACTAAGGCCAGATCCGATCGTGATGACGGCCGCCGCACAAACTCTCTGGGGACACCGGGCACTAAGCAGAGCCAACCAACTGGTACCAGTCGGCCGGTCGCTAGCTGAGCATCGCGGCCCCCCCCCAAAAAAACTTGCCATGCTGATCAATTTCCTGGCCATGCCCAGGCGATTGCGACACGCTCCCAGCGTAGCGGTGCATTGGGGGAACGGCAATGCCGACTTGAGGGGCACCCTTCACACCCTGACCCCCGACTCCAGCAACGAACACGTCATCGCCCTCATGACGCGCACCCAACGGGACGCGGGGGTGCAGGGACACCAGCTGGAATGGGGCACTATCACGCATCTCGGGCGCATACAGGAATTTCTCCAACAGGGGATAACGCCACTGGCCCATCACGCCATCAAGATCCGCATGCGGGACTCCAGTCTTGCCGACATCAACCACGTCGTCGTGAACATAGAGGCGGCGGCCCAGCAGCTGGCACCCACTGACATCCCCACCGCAGTATGGAGGCAGCACGAGACCACCGACGTCGTCCATATCCCGCTGCGGCGGGGCAGCCTCTGTCTCGCCTACCCAATCGCCGCACAGGCCGCAGCGGCCCTTGGACACAAGGCGGGCGTCACGGCACCCAAGATCATGCTGATCAACACACCTGAAGCCGCGGCAGCGCCCATCATCTGGTATATCCGTTCGCACGCACCTGCGGCGCTGGCCAGCAACGGCCAACCAGGGGCGGTGACACCTCGACGAATCACCATGGCCGACCCCTGGACAGGAGGCCCATCCCTGGAACGCACTGGGCCCGGAGGCAGGATCGCACCTGCGCTGGAACGTCGCCACAGAAGGCCAAGTCGACCTGGACGCAGTCCGACACGCGGTCCAAGAGGCCCTTGGCGCCAGTGCCGTCTGGACAGTCGCACACGTACAAGCCTGGCACCCTGGCGTCGACGCCTATCGGGACATGGCCCAGGTGGTACTCCGTGAGGGCGCGGAACAGACTATGGAGGCGGCCTACGGGGCTGCCGGCCTCCTAACCCTACACGGTCAGCTCATCCGCATCTTCCCGGCCACCCACGCCAGGGGCCCACGAGGCGCACCCCTGGCACGGAGAGCGCCCTGGACGACCACGTGAGAGAGGCAGCTCGACCGGGCGCGGCAGCCGCCAGGCGGGCGGCGAAGCACCCGCAAATCGTCACCACTGCAAGAATGGACCTACACGGAGTGCAATTTGGGGGGGCCGAGATACGACACCTGTACCCTGACCCCTGGCTGCCTGCCCACCGGCACCTGCCACTAATGGGCACGACAGTAGGGCGCGGTGCGCGCCGCCTCCTGATCAGACCCTGGCCCGCCCCCGCCACCGACCCAGACGCGGCCCACGCTGATACGCTCCCAAGGATCGGACCACCCACCCTCACCACAGACTGGGTCGATGACCACATCGGCCCGATGCGAACGATCGCCCCCGCGGCGCCCCCCCCAATGATGCTCGAACAAAGGCAACAGGGCGGGGCCCGCAACGTCGACGCCCGCGTCGACCCAGGCGAATACATCATTATGGCAGTCTCCTCTGGCGGGCATGCGGTAGTACAGGCCGCGGGAGAAACGACCAACTATACGCCTACGTTGCCTTGCTGTTGCACCATCGGCCTCCCAGCGACGGCGGACACCGCAGCCGCCACGCACGGATACGCTCCGCCTGTGCACATCCATGCCGAGGCCGTGGTCGGCGACGTCTGGATCGCTCGAAGGACGCACGACCACCCACCCCCGCCCACGCCAGAGGCCCTGGGGTTAGCCGCCTCAACCCCCGCGCGGGCGACCCGACAAGGCACGCTGCCCCCACCCCGCGACCAGGCCCAGCCAAGCCCGCACAATACCCCCACATGCGAGAAGTGATACTGCAGCGAGCGCAGACCGACCCACCACCTGAGGGTGGACTGATCGAGGCATGCCCCGACGCCCCAAGGGCAGCGCAGCTCGCGCTCGGGGCGTTCGCAGAGGTACTGCCGACACATCGGATGCACGCCCTGGCCAATTGGATCGAGGCAAGGATGAGAGTAGAAGCCGACCGATCGAGGGCAGGCAGGCCGATCACCGACTTCAGACACGCCATGAGCATCGCATGCTGGTTCTTCCAGCACATTCAAGCAGCCACCCTGGACCGCGACCACTTCGACCAACTGGCCGCGGAGCTTGGCGTAGGACAGGCAACCCTACGGATGAACCCCTTCGCGCAATGGAATGCGGAGCCGCCCAACACGGACTTCGACGGCCACAGCCCGCGCCTAGCGGTCCCAGGGGCGCGCGACGCCCGGTCCCCAGACAAGGGGCTCACCTCCCACGGCATGACAGAGGGCGCCACTCACGCTCTCGGAACGCTGTGGGAGCGGGTCTACCACCGGCACCTGACAGACAGGCAGCGCGGAGGGCCAGGAAGAAGCACGAGAGGCAGGGAGCATGGAGGCGAAGCAGAAGGAGATGAACCAGACGACCCCACGCAGGTGGATGTGAACGCACACTCCAACCCGCAAGCCTCCCTGACGCCAGCCCCCGCCCCCCACGCCTGCGCTGGCGGCCAGATACCCAGCCCCGGAGCGACCAACAGAGCGGGAACGAATGAAAGAGCACCCCCCCGCCAACAGGCACGCGCGCGACGCGCGGCTCGACCGCAGGAGCGCCGCGCAGCGATCACCCGCGGAACAGGTGGTCAGAGTACCGCGGAGGCCGCCGCCGCGGGCGCGGATAGCCCCGCCCATGACCCAAACGACGGCGCCGCAGCGCCCACCGACCCCCATGACACTAAGAACGAGGCAGAGTGACGCTCGCGCCGAGGACGGACAGCCACAGGCCAGGGGCACAGCAAGGAATCGCACCCCAACGCCGTGGCAGACGGAAACCCCCGTCGCCCGGGGGCACCTCACACCTGCGCCCGAGAAGGCGCACAAGCCACTACTGGGCGTGTTAGCGAAACCCCCCCTCCGCCACCGATAGCCGGAGCGGCGCAAGGACTGGTGGAAGGAGCCAACCCTGCCGACCCGTTGTGCAGGGGCGCACCTGGACCGCCGGGTCCTGGCCTCCACCCATCACTCGAATCCGACTAGGAGAAACTCACAAGTCAAACGGTACACGCCCTCACCGCGCTTTTCAGCAGCTGCCTCGGCAATCAGACAGCCGCCACCATCATCGGCACCGAGAACAAAGGACAAGGAGGGCCATGGCACGACCTGCTCACATGGCTGATATGGGCTACGACCGCCGACGTACTGCGCGCTCGCGCAAGGACCCTATGGGACATCCACGGACTCAACCCAGCCGCAGTTGACGCGCTCGAGGCTCTGTGGAACACCGCATGCTTGCCAGGTTCCCCACCGCGCTTCGGGATCGTCAGCCCTGTTTCCACGGCCGGAGTCAACGGCACGCTAGCAATGGACTCCGCCTGTCTTCGACTGCGACAGCAAGCAAGGCAGCTTGGCTGCCAGGGACCGGCACAACCGGTGGACCCACTGCACCCTGCGCTTTGCCTCGGCCTTCTCCACGAGGCGGCAGAAAGAGGCCCGCGCACCCCGACAGCCGCCGAGGCCACCGCGAACACCCCCGCAATCTTCACCCTTGCAGGACTCTTACATGCCACCAACGGCACCACAGCAGGGGCAAGAGAACAGGGGAGCGGCGAGACAGTCACTGGGACAAGCGCCGTCGAGCAGCACGGCCACGACCTCTGGAGTCTGCATGAGACAGTCCGGCCTGGCCAGGTACACCTCCTGGACGCCCTCCGACCACTGGCGTCGCGCGCAGAAGACGCACGCCTTCATGCACCTGGGGCCCCACCTCTGGTTCTGGGGCAAAATTTCGTCCGAGTCGGCCTGCGCCTTCATCTCTTCCGAGAACCCGCCCCAGCCCATGGCCCCGCGAATGTAAAACTCCGTGCAGTTACTGATGATGAGCCTCATCTCCTGGCCGGTGGTCTTGCGCGGGCACAGCGACTCGAGCGCGAGTAGTGCATTGCGGTACCTCTGTTCTCCCCCGCGCTCGTTGTTCACATGCTCGAGCCAGTCGCCCTTGCAGATGAACTCTGTGTCCCGGCACAAGTGGCATGGCACGGGTTGAGTGTGCCGCGCCCGCACGTCCCAGATCTTGACCTTATCCGTAGGTTCCTTGCGGCGAAGATCACGAGTATGCTCGCACCTGCGGATCGGGCCCATGGATTCGGCGAAGTGATCGAGTCGGGCCTGCTCTCGATTATCCCCCTGTCCGGATCTCGTCCACTTTCTCTTGAGGTTCTCGTCTGCCAGCAGACGTGCCTTTTTCGCCCGTAGACCTTCCTTGCCACTTAAGTGCGTTTCTGGGTCCTGTTGACGGCCGCTTTGGTCCCGGCCGGTTCGGTCCTGTTCCTGTTGCCGGCCGCGTTGGTCCTGGTCGCCTCGGCCCTGCTGTCGTTTGACACGGCCCTGTTCTCGCCCACGCTGGTTGCTGGCCCCAGCTGGCTCTTGCACACGGAACTGTCTGGCTTGTCTACGGGTGCGCTGGTCTGCTCGCCGCCGTCTCACCAACGCAGCCTCGGCGACCCTGTTGTTCAAGAGATCCAGCATGGCGCGGGGATCTGGCCGCGCCTGCTCGCCGCGCAGTCGCCCGCCGGCGTCGACGCGCGCGCGGAAGACGAGGCGTGGGAAATGCTTTGGTGGCTCGCTCAGCCCGGTCACCATATCGTCGTTCATCTCAAACCAGTCGTCGTCCGAGTGCACGAAGGTCACGTAGTGGCCAGACCGCATCCTCTGGTCGGCAGAGACGTATCCTGCTGCTTCGTGTGCCACGAACGAGGCGACGCGATACGCGGTGCTGTCCTCAGTATCAGCCACAGTCACCTCGGACTCGGCCGTGCCCGAATCTGCCCTGGCAGCGACGGAATGTCGGACGCCGCCGAGCTCGCGGGCATTCTCCACGCGCAGCATCCGCGCACGAGAAGGCGCCGCGATGGCCGTGTCTCCAGTTATCAGCATTCCAGCAACGCTGACTTTGTCCGCCGCCGCCGCTACCTGCGCGTCGGGAGACACCTGGCACAGAATCAGGTGATCGACGACCGCGTCAGCCCCCGAGCCGAACACGCCGGCGCGCAGGTCCTGGGCTCTGTCCAAGCACCCCAACAGGACTCGGAAGCGTCCTGCTGCGTTCCCCCTGGGTACTTACTCAGGTCGAGGAAGTAGCCTGACTCGCCCGTTGACGGAAAGCCTCTGGGCACTGCGATTGGCGAAGCCTTTCGATGGAAAGTCCCCGGGCGCACGCCGGATCTCTCGCGCGCCAGAACCATTGGAACGGGGCCAGAGAGGATCGAGATCAAGTCGTCTGAGGCCCGGGCATGCGAGAGAACGTAGCGCCTCAGGCACTGGCCAAGCGGCAGCAGATCAGCCTCCCCGCGGCGAAGAATCTCCAGCCTGGCAGACGAAGACGCAACGTGCTCTCGACGCGACAGATCCCCATGATTCTGGGGCTGGGGGAGGGGCGGAGGCTGTTCCCAAGACACATCGTCACCAAGCGACATGCGCCGCTGGCCGCGGCAATCGAACGCTGAAACGGAGAGCTCAGCGATAACCCAGGGCCGTTTCCACAAACGCAGTGCGCTGTCTCAGGGGGCTCTCAGCGCCAGAGCAACTGTGCAGAAAGACGCTTGTTTTTTATTGAAACGCCCCCAAGTCTCCAAGGCTTGCAATGGATCAGAGCCTGCACCACGGCGTGGAGGTAACACGTGCTCCCGAAGTTGGGCATGCACACGGACGGCATGTACAGCACAGCTCAGCTCAGCTCAGCACCGCACAACACAGCACAGCTCAGCTCGGCACAGCACAGCGCAGCACAGCTCAGCACAGCAGAGCACGCAGGGCCAGCGCGCATGGCACGGCAGGCGTGACCGCATCGCGCCACACACACACACACACACCACGTCGGAGAGCGTGGCCGGCCCCAAATAGAGGGGCACGCGGCAGGCGCGGCAGTTTCTCGACACCAGAGGAGGTGCGCAAGGGGTGGTCTCTCAACGCGGCCTCAATGCGTGCCAAGGTCGGAGAGCGTGGCAGGCGTGGCATTCTCTCAACACCATAAGGGGGTGCGCAGGGGGTGTTCCTTCAGCGCGGCCGCTATGCGGGCCGCAGGGCATAGCAGGCGTGGCATTTCCCCGGCGGGGGTGCGCAGGGGGTGGCCCCTCACCGCGGCCGCGATGCACGACGGTCGTCCAGGGCATAGCAGGCGTGGCACTTTCTCGACACCATAGGGGGTGCGCAGGGGGTGGCCCTTCACCGCGGCCACTACGCACAACGGTCGTCAAGGGCATAGCAAGCGTGTCTCAACGCCAGACGGGGTGCGCAGGGGGTTGGTTATCGCGGCCGCTACGCCGGTCGTCCAGGGCATAGCGGGCGTGGCATTTGCTTTACACCACAAGGGGGTGCGCAGGGGGGGTCCCTCACCGCGGCTGGCATGCGCTCCTGTCGTCCAGAGCATAGCAGGCGCTGCATTTTCTCGACGCCAAGGGGGCGTGCAGAGGGTGGTCCCTGACCGCGGCCGCTATGCGCGCCAGTCGTCAAGGCATAGCAGGCGCGGCATTGCCTCCACACTTAGCACCTCGGGGATCTTCTGACCCGGGTCAATCCAGGCCCGGGCCAGCGGGAAACCAAAAACTGCAACGCAGATCTTCGCAAACTCGGGCCAGCCTATATGCGCGGCCGCCTGGCGGCCACGAGCGGCTCGCCAACCCGGGTCAGCCAGGGGGGGTCTTCGCAGGATCCTGCGGGATCTGCTGCCCTGGCTGACCCCCGTTTGCATTGACCCCCGTCTCAAGGCCCCCGATCACCGCGGCCGCTATGCGCGCCGGTCGCCCAGGAGCATAGCAGGCGCGTCACTGTCTCGACACCGTCGGGGATGCGCAGGGGGGGCGGTCTCCAACGGCCTAGCGCGCGCAACATTTTCTCATCATCATCATCATCTCACCATCATCATCATCACCATCATCATCATCATCATCATCACCAGCATCGGCATCATCATCGTCACCATCGTCATCACCAGCATCAAGAACTGTAGCCACCCTGGCCCATGCAGGCTCAGAGTGCTTGGCATGTGAACGCAGACGACCGCTTGTGACTCTCCGTCAAAAGCACGGCCCCGGTCGCGGCGCCCAAGTGCGCAATGTCCGCGCTGCCCTCGCCGCGCGAACAGCTCAAGAAATCAACGGCTGAAATGGGCGCCGATGTGAACCTGGATAGTCTGCGCGGGCACGTCGTCAGGCATGGGGGCGCAATGGCGCGCAGCGCATTTGATGCTCACCACCGACAGCTGATGAACTGGCGGCCTCAGACGCTCCTCACCTGGCACAACGAGATGCCGCGCAAACGTGGCGCCGACGATGCCGGGAGGCAGCGCTTGGTCAGGCACTTGCTGAACCCTTCGCCCGGCGGCTTCCCAGCTGATCAGCCAGGGAGGGCGGAAGATGGCGATGGCTCGCCGTCGGTGAAAGTTCGGCGGGTCGGCGACGCCGGCAAGGGGGGCGTTGCCACGCCCGCGCAGGACACGCCCATCAAGCCCACGCCTTTGCAGGACACGCCCATCAAGTCCACGCTTTTGCAAGTCCAAGCCCAGAAGCAGAGCCCGGACGCGGTCGCCGCCCTCGCCAACTCTTGCGGGATCCAAATAGAGAAGGCGAACGGCCTGATGTGCTTCCCGCTCACGGAGGCGAACTTCAAGTGGACAAACGCCAACAAAGCGCACCGGGTCAAAAGGTATGGGCACGCGCTCACGCACGGGCGCTTCCTGACATCTACCGCGTCACATGGCCAGACGACCCGCACCAGCATGACCATCGACTGCGCCAGGGACACGAGCATTGGCAGACCGGAGGAAAGAGAGGAGACCTGGTGGCTGCACCTGTACGCGATGCTCAGCAGAGCCACCTGCATGGAAGACATGCTCTTGCTTCGGCCGCCGCCACGGGAGGTCTTGCAGAAGGGCCCACCTCCGTCCGTGCTCAAAGCCCTCCAGAAGTTTGATGACCGCATGGCTACGGAGACACGGGAGATCGAGGCCCTCGCTCTGAAACGCCAATGGGTCTTGCCGGCGGCGTGAAGTCGTTGGAGTGCACGGGCGCCGGAGTTGTTCCGACGAAAGCAGCGCTGTTCAGCCGCGTCGAGTTCGCGCGGCCTGCGCCGCTCCTTGACGATTTCGGATCGCCCACCCATCTGTTGTCCACGTGCCAGCCGCAGCCCAGGGATTTTTCATCGAAGGGCACTCACAGATTGCACGCAGGCGATAATGTCTGGTTTGCAATTCCTTTTGCGCGCGCGGCTCAGAGACTCTCCGTCGAAGAGACGCGGGGACAGATGTGGAGACTGCATGAGACAAAGCCAAGGAAAAATACGCCCGCCTAGGTGAGAAAGGGAGGCACGGGTGCGGCAGAATGCAGCATAAAGAGAGGGAGAAAGGATCGCTCTAGAGGCTCCCTAGAGCGATTGCGCAAGGGGTTTGATCGGCATTAGCTTCAACAGTGGGAAACCTGACTAGGCGCGATGTGGCTGATCGCCTTGCATTACCTCATTGCTCTTTGCCGCCCCTGGAAACGGCCCTCGGTGACCACCTCGAATGCGTCCTCCATGGAGGATAGAAGGCTAGAAAGAGGGAGGAAGTTCAAGCAATATGGCGTTGGATGACACATAGGGAAACATTCGCGACGAGGGCTCAGAACGCAGTATAACGCACATATAATGAACTTGATCAAGCACATCAGATCTAAATTCGCCGGCCCAACGGGCCAGAGGCGTGCTAAGATCTCCGGTAACTGCTCTACAATGTTTCTACTTCGCGCGCGCGGGGCGGCCCCTGGGGGTCCCCAGACGAAAAGTACCCCGACCAGGTCCCGGCCGGTCCCCGGCAAGGTCCCCGGCAAGGTCCCCGGCAAGGTCCCCGCAAGGTCGGGCCAGAGATGCCGGAGCCCTGTTACAGGGCCCCAGGACGGGCCAAGAGGCCCCCAAGAAGCCTCCAAGACGGTCCAAGAGGGCCCCGAGACGGCCAAAGATCGCCCGAAGACGCCCAACAGGGCCCCAAGACAGCCCAAGAGGCCTCCAAGACGCCCCAAGGGCCTTCCAAGAGGCCTCCGAAGAGGGCCCCAAGAGGCCAAAATCGTTGATTTTCATTGTTTTTTTCGCTGTTTTTTGCGTTCTGGCTTTTTCGGCTTCCGGACGCTCCAAGACGGCCCAAGAGGCCCCCAAGACCGCTCCAAGACGGCCCATGAGGCTCCCAAGACGGCCCCGGAACGGCCCAGGAGGGCCCCCAAGACGGCCCAAGTGCCGCCCAAGACGGACCAAGAGGCCCCAAGACGGGCCCAAGAGGGGCTCAAGAGGGGAACCGAGAACTGAAAAATCGAGCCCTCCGCCCCAGAAGGCGCCCAGGAGGCCCCAAAAGGCCCCAAGAGGCCCCCAAGAGGCCCCCAAGACGCCCCAAGAGGCCCAAAAGAGGCCCAAAAGAGGCCCCAAGAGGCCCCAAAACGGCCCCCAAGAGGCCCCAAAACTCGGCTAGCCCACAACTGTGCGACAATATGGGCCGGCGGAATGAGCGAAGCGATTAAATTAAGTATGTGGGGTTCCTCGGTAGCGTAATTTTTCTGCGTTGGAAATTATCGCGGCGCCCCTGTCCTCAGGACGGGGCCGATAACACGATGGGACGCGCCCACTGGACGCGTGGCCGACCAGGACGCCGCGCCACTGCTCCGACTTTTTGTTGGCTCCTCCCCTGCTGCGCGCCGCCCCTTTGGCGCCGGCGCGCGCTGAGGCGCCCGGCCGGCGCTGCGGCGCCCCCGGCAGCCGACACGCGCGGGGGAGGGCGGGGAGAGCCCCGGGCGCCGAGCGCGGGAGAGGCGGCGGCGGAGGAGATCGGCGGCGAGCGAGCGACCTGGCCAGGCCATCGAAGCCCAAGAGAAGCCCGGGGCGCCCTGGAGGCAAGCAGGGCGCTGCTCGGCAGGGGCCTCCGCTACAGGGGCAAGGGGGGGGGAGGGGCTCGTGGGCTCGCGGTCCAGACTCCTCGGCCGCGACGCCACGCGGGGCGCCTCTGCGCGGCTGGCCCCCCCGCGCGGAACGCGCGCGTATGGGATCGAGCGAGCGGTGGGGCGGCGAGCGGGTGTCGGGCGTTCTCGTCGGTTCACGGCGGTCTCAGCCCCGAGGTGCTTGCCAGCAGCTGCGCCTCGCCGAGGGCGTTCGGGGGTGCCCAGGTCGTCCCGAACGGCCGCCAGAGACCCGAGCTATGAGCCAAAAACCAACTTCGACGGTGCGCCCGGAGGGGAAGTGAGAAGGAGCAGGCCCTCTCAGAAGTCGGCGGGGCTTCTCAGAAGCCCCCAGGCCTCTTGAAAAGTCTTTGGTGCCTTCGGGGAAAAGCTTAGAAAACTCCTCAGAGAAGGCTACGGGACTTCCGAGGATTTTGGGCGAAAAATAAAAAATACTTCAAAGAAATAAAATGGTCAAACATGGTGTACAATAATCGTCTCCACACTATTGTTATACTAGTTTGGAATGTTCCTCCTGTAGAGGGACAGGCCCGACTTTAACCCTGGGCTCGCCACCGAGTATAGGGAGCCCACAGAGGACGTGTACGCGTCCAGCCACGTCACGAAGTGAACGAGGCCCCCCAGGTCCGCGAGCTCAGCCTCGTGCTGAGAGCGTTCGCGCAGAGCCTGCTTTTGAGACCAGCGTGGACTCCTGCATGCGTACGTCCTTCGATCGCTCCGGGCGGCAAACTCCTTCATCAGCACCCCCCCAGGAGGCCAAAAGGCTGCCAAACTCTTCGGGGCTCTTCGCAGAATCAATGATGCTGGTCTTCTCGTCGCGGCCTCTTGGGTCGTCTTGGGTGCCTCTGGGGGGTCTATTCGGGTGTCTTGAGGGTCTTTTGGAAGCCGCTTCGGGGCATCTTGGGGGGGGGCCGAGAAGGATGCGGACCCGCACAATCGCGGTGTAAAGAAATCACGACGGAAGGTTTTTGACAATTTCGGCCTCCAGGAGCCGAACATGGCCCCCGATGGCCCCGGGACCGTCAAAAGACGACTCCGGATGGAAAACCAGCCCTGGGAAAAGGAGGGACTTCCGCGGATCGCGTATGGAGAAAGTCAGGACGTCGCACGTCTGACGAGGGAGCGAGGGGGGAGCTTTCCCCTGCCTTTCCCCCATTTGACCTCTCTCCACTCCCCCTCCTTGTCCTCCACCAGCGAGTGGGAAAGACGAGGAGCGGGGGCAGAGAATAGGAAAGGGGAATGGGGGAGAAGGATGGAGACGGGGAGGGGGGAGGACAGGGAAGAGTACACCCTGCGAAATGCTTAAGAAATCATGGGTTAAGAAATTTAGTCTCAGAACTTGAATCAAAAACCCAATATATCCTTCAAAATCTTAGGATTTACATTGAAACGTTAAGAATAATCGAGACTCTGGCCGAAAATCGAAGTTTTCTTAAGCATCGACTAAGGTGTACACAAAGGGGGAGGGAGAGGCCTACAGAAGTCTGCAAAGAGACGAGCGCGCGCACGGGCGCAATTAGCGCAAGCTGGCTAGGAACGACTAACAGCCTCGCCCCAACGCTCAGCTTGCTCATCCCCACTCCCACTTACCAAACAACTTCGACATTTTCTCGGCATGCTCACCACAACCATCATCACCGCCGTCGCCGTCGCCACCACCACCAACATCGTCAACACCAGCAGCAGCAGCATCGCAACCACCATCATCATCCGCATATTCATCGTCATCATCATCGTCATCACCATCATCGTCACCATCATCGTCATCGTAATCGTCATCGACATCATCATCCGAATCAGCATCGTCATCATCATAATCAGCATCAGCATCATCATCATCATCATCATCATCATCATCATCATCATCGTCATCATCAGCAGCAGCAGCAGCAGCAGCATCATCATCATTATCATCATCATTATCATCATCATCATCATCATCAGCATCATCATCATCATCATCATCATCATCATCAGCATCAGCATCATAATCATCATCGTCGTCGTCGTTATCATCATCATCGTCATCAACATCAGCCACGTCATTGTCATTATCAGCATGATCGTCAGCATAATCATCATCATCATCATCAGCAGCATCATCATCATCGGCAACATCAGCTTCGTCATCATCATCAGCATCGGCATCAACAGCATCAGCAGCATCATCAGCAGCAGCATCATCAGTATCATCCTCATCAGAATCATCATCATAATCATAATCGGAATCATCACCACCATCGTCATCCACATCATCATCATCATCGTCATCATCATCAACAACATCAAAATCATCAGTAGCAGCATCATCCTCATCATCATCATCATCAGCAGCAGCTTCATCCTAATCACCACCATCATCCTCAACACCACCACAATCGCCACCACCATCACCACCATCATCATCAACCTGATCGCCGCCATCAACAACATCACCACCATCATCATCAGCATCATCACCAGCAGCAGCAGCAAGATCCGCATCCCAACCATCATCCCCATAATGATCAGCATACTCATCCTCATCCTCATCATGCGTATCTTCATCGTCCTCATTAGCCTCATCATCATCCTATCCTCATCCTCCTCATCCTCATCATCCTAATCCTCATCCTCATACTCCTCATCATGGTCATCATTATCCTCCTGGTACTCAGCCACATCCGAACAATTATCCTCATCATCATCCTCATCATCATACTCACCAGCATATTCATATTCCTCGTCCTCTTCCACATCCTCTGTCTCTTCTTCATCATCATCAGCACAAGCAGCAGCAGCACCACCACCACCAGCACCAGCAGCAGGAGCAAACTTATCCTCATCACCATCATCCTCATCCTCACCGTCATCGTCATCACCATCATCATCATCATCATCAGCAGCAGCAGCAGCTGCAGCAGCATCATCACCATCATCCTCATCGTCCTCATCAGCAGCATCATCCTCATCATCCTCATCAGCATCATCAGCAGCAGCAGCCTCATCATCAGCTTCATCATCATAATCATCATAATCAGCATCAGTGTCATCGTCGTCGTCATAATCCTAGTCGTCGTCGTCGTCCTCGTCCTCGTCCTCATCAGAATCATAACCATCCTCGTCCTCATCACCACAATACCCATCATCGCCGCCGTCCTCCTCCCCTTCCCTTTCGCACGCTGCCCGCGCAACCCGTCCTCCTGCACGTCGCTCTGGCCCTCGAACTCCCCTCCTTGCCACTCCCGTGCGCCTCCCTCCCGCAGTCGCCCCGCACCTCCTCCTCACGCCGGCAGGACGCGCGGCCCGCCCGGAACTCTGGCCTGGCACCTCCCCCCCCCCGAGCCCCTTCCCCCCGCGGCCCCCCGAAGCCGGCGAGGCCCCGCCAGGGGGGCGCCCCTCCCCCCAATCCCCAGACGTCGGGCGTCTTGAGAGGTCGAGACGGAATCGTTTCGCAGCCTTCGGCTTCTCGGGGCCCTCCCCGGGCCTCGGGGCCGTCAGGAGGAGGACGACTCGGGGTAGAAAATCCGGCCCAGGGGAAGGGGTCGAGAGGTCGGGGGCCGTGCCTCGACAGAGTCGAGACGCCAGACGTCTGGGTCGCTCCCACCCCTCCCTCTTCGGTGGCGACTCATGGGAGCCTCCCATACCCTCTTGTCGGCTCTTGCGAATGGGCGCTAATCGGCGCAGAATCGACGCCGATCGACGCTAAGTCGACGCTGATCGACGCCAAATCGGCGCTACCTCGCTGACTCCCAGGCGCTAATCGACGCTACGCGACGCCAAAGACGGAATCAAAGTCGGGACGCCGGATGTCTGGGTCGCTCCCTTCCCCCCACGCCCCTCCCCCACCTGCCTGCCGAGGAGGAGGAGGAGGAGAAGGAGGAGAAGGAGGAGGAGGAGGAGGAGGAGAAGA
>CAUYUJ010022007.1:50000-85082 GCA_963575745.1 Prorocentrum cordatum
GGGGAGGGGGAGGGGGAGGGGGAGGGGGATGGGGACCCCCCCCAAAGTGACCGATGGTCCGTGAGCCCCTTGCCCCCGCCGCCCTCCGTAATCCCAGGGGAGCAGACGGCATCGAAACGGGACACCGGATCGAACTGGAGCGTGCGTCGAATCGGAGCGCATCGGCTCGGAGTCGGAATCGAATCGGATCGGCCACGCCAACACGCACAACTGGAAGGGAAGAACACGGGGACCACGACCAAGACTGAACGCTGAAACGTCGTTTCGATCTTGGTCGCCGTCGACCTTGGTCAGCGTCGACTCGTGGATCCGCATCGCGAATCGGCAACGGCCAACATGGACCACGACCAAGATCGGCGCCGACAACATCGCGCGGCATCTTGGACATGGTCCCCGTGCTTCTCCCCTCGAGAACCCGGATCGGCAAAGCCAGCGCGCAGAACCGCGCCATGTAAGAGCTGGGCGGTATCGGATCCTCAGGAGATCGAGGTCGAAACGGATCGAGCCGGCCGAAGCCGATCTCGAACCGGACCGAGCGGATCGAAGTGGGCCCTGAACTCCTGGGCCGCTGGAGCCTCCTGGCCCCTCTCCCCTGCCCGGTCACGGCTGCCAGGGCGGCTACATATAACGGGGCGACCACCTCGGGCCCTCCTCAGGTCGTCCTCGTCCTCCTCGTCGTCCACTACTCCTCCTCCTGCCCCTAGTCGTCCACTCCTCGTCCTCCACTTTCCTCCTGCCCCTCCTCTCCGAACTCCCCCTTACCCCCCTCTCCCTCTGTGGGCACCCGACACTGTTACAGAAAAAATGGGCACGATGGCCAACAAAAAAATGTTGTCCGAAACTGACAGCGGCCGCTGTTGGACAGGCGGCCTTCTGTCTCAAATGGACAGGCGTCCGCGGCGACACCGACAGCGAGTCCTGCTCAAACTGAACAGGGAATGCTGTCGTCCTTGCAGCCACTCTTTCCGTACCCGTTTCGACCGTCCCGACCATCCGATCCCCCCTTCCCCCCCACTCGGGGGCGAGGACGGGAGCGAACAGCCCAGGGGATAGCAATACGTGAGTCCAGGGGCGCCGATTGTCCCTGCCTTCGACGAGGCTCCCAGGCGAATACGTGTAATGCCCGCACCTGAGCTCTTCGCCCCGACACTTTCGTTCCGATACCGCTCATTCCCAGACCCCCGACACCATGATTGTTTCATAACGCCGACCCCCAGAAGTCTCGACCCATTCCCCAGGACCGGCTTTTCATCCCGAGTTGCTCTTCGGCGGCCCCGAGGCCCAACGAGGGCTCCCAGAGGCCGAAAAGGGCAACAAACCAAAAAACGCCATGACTGTGTACATGACCCGAGGGAGTCTGGGCTTCCCCGCCCCCAGGCCGGCGGGAAAAGGGCACCCCCCCCAGGCGCCCCGCGCCAGGGAGGGGCGCAACAGCGCGCGAGATTCTGCACGATCCGGTACGCAAGCCCGGGTCCGCGCGCCCCTGGCCCTGCAGGATCCTGCAAAGTCTGGCGCTCTGACGGACCCCCGATTGCACCGACCCCCCGCCTCTCGAGCCCCGACCTCCTTCGCCCCCACCCCCCCCTCAGTCTGGAGCTAGGAAAGGGGTGTGGCACAAAGGGGTGCGGTGCCAATCGTGGAAATGGAGATGCTATCCACAGTGGGCAACACTGCCAGAGACAGCATTGGCACCACACCCCTTTCTGCCACACCCAATTCCGACCTCCAGACTCTGTGGAGTCACGAAACCTTGCGGTGACAGACCGTGCGGTGACCTCGAAATCCCTCGAGACCTCACCGCACGGTCCGTCAACGCACGGCTTTGGGACCCTGGAGGCCCCTGTCGCCCGAGACGTCCTCGGAGAGGCACTCGAGCCCCAAAACCGTGCGGTGACCCCGAATCCCCACCGACCCACCGCACGGTGTGGTCACCACACCGTTCGGGGGCCCCCGACGGGTGGAAAAAGGGCACCCCCGCCCGGCGCCCCGCGCCGGGCAGGGGCACCACAGCGCGCGAGCCCCGGGCTCGCAGCAGGCGCGGGCGGGCGCGCGCCCGCGCGCGCGCCGCGCTACGCCGCGGCCAGCCGTGGCCTGCTGCTCGCGCGCCTGGGCCCGCGCGCGGGTCGGCCCGGGCGGGCGCAGGACGAGGCCAGACACAGAGCAGGGATCGGCCCAGAAACATGTCCCCAGGAGGAGGAGGAGGAGGAGGAGGAGGAGGAGGAGGAGGAGGAGGAGGACAAGACAAGACAAGAACCGTTGCGAGCCATAGTCTGTGCCAGCTGAAGAGGAGGAGGAGGAGGAGGAGGAGGAGGAGCAGGGGGAGGAGGAGGAGCAGGGGGAGGAGGAGGAGCAGGAGGAGGAGCAGGAGGAGGAGGAGGAGATCTAACCCCTGTATGGCTTTTTCGCTGTCGCTTTGTCTTCCTTTTCCCACGAAGGACGGAGCGAGGAGGGAGGCGGGAGGCGGGAGGCGGGAGGCGGGAGGGAGGCGGCCTCGACCACGAGTAGGGACGGGAGCGCGCACAGGGCGCGGAGGTGGGGCGGCCAGCTGGTTGGAGCAGGGGTCGCCCAAAAAACAAGGCCTTTCGCTCTCGTCTTGGGTCGGGCGTGTCCTCCCACAGCGGAGTTCGGGCGAAATTCTAGAAAATCTAAATGTATCCAAAAACAACCAAAAAATAGTCAAAACGTCGTCCCCTGACTATTGTGACTATTTTTGAACACTCCTCCTGCACAGGGACAGGCCCGACTGAACTCTCGACGTGTTTTCGTTGGCCCTCGCTTTGTCTTCAGCCTGCCTTTGCCGCGAAGCGAGATCAGAACGGAAACGGCCGACGAGATCGCCCAGACACCGTTTCGCTCGAGCCCTGCCTCCCCCGGACCCTGAAATCCTGGCGACCCGATTCTGCCGAGCCGAATCCGGACCCTGAGATCCTGGCGACTCAAACGTTTTCGAGCCTGGCGTGTTCGCTCCGGTTTGGGGCCCCGGGACCCTCACAGGTCGATGCGGCTCGAAAAATACAGCAGAAAGATGGGGTCTAGGGCTCCAGTCGTGATTTCTCACGATGGATCCATTTTTTCGCGACGCCAAATCTATAGGGAAAACGAGCCTCTCGCAAGCCACCCTCCTCCCCCATCCTTGCGCCATCCCCTCTCGTTCCTGCCCCGTCCCTCGTCACCGCCCCCTCCCCCTCCTTCCTCCACAAACCGACCTCGATCTGATGCCTCGGTCTGGTCGTTCCCCGAGAAAGAGCCTCTCGCAAGCCACCCTCCTCCCCCATCCTTGCGCCATCCCCTCTCGTTCCTGCCACGTCCCTCGTCAACATCTCCCCCTCCCCCACCTCCGCCTCCTTCCTCCGGCTCGCATCGCCGCCTCTCCCCGCGGAAACGGGGTGGGGCTAGCCCGGGGAGGGGGCGGGGACAGGGGGGAGAGGGAGGGAGGACGGAGGAGGGGGGACGACAGCGATGACGACGAACGGGAGGGAGGATGGGAGACGGGAAGAGGAGGAACTGGAAGGAGCAGGCATGAGAGGATTGAGATGAGGAGAGGTGGGAAGGGGAAAGGAAGAAGACGACACTGAGGACGACGACGAGAAGTGGAGGGGATGAAGAGAGGGAGTAGAAGTGAGGAGGACAAGGAGGGCAGGACACAGGAGGGAAGGGGGAGGGAGAAGCCGAGGAGGCGGGATCATAAGCGAGGAATAACCAGAAGGAGTAAGTAACAAGGGGAGCTGGAACGCAGCGGGAGGAGTGCAACCAGCGGGAGAAGGAGCAGATGGAGGATGAGGAGCAGATGGAGGACGAGGAGGAGGAGGAGGAGGAGGAGGAGGAGGAGGAGGAGGAGGAGGGGAGGGGGGAGGAGAGCCCAAGTGCTCGAGAGGAGAGAGGGGTAAGGCTGGGAGGGCGGAAGGGGGAGGGGGAGGAGGAGGGAAGAAGGGGGGTCGGGGAGGGTATGGGGGGAAGGGCCCTCCCTCCCGCGCGCCTCCCGGGCGCCAGGGACGCACTCCGGTCGTGCGGCTCGCCGTGCGGCACGGGCGAGGCGTTGCCGCTGCTGACCTGGGCCCCCTCCCTCGCCTCCTGCCTGCTCGCCCGCCCCCTCTCCTCCTTCACCCCAGCCCTCCTCTGTTCGGGCGTCTTCTCAAGATGGAGGGGGGGGCGACTCCTCTCGGGAGCGGCGCCCAAGGGCCCGTTGGCGCGCGAGATTTCCAGACTCCTGGGCAGCAGAGAGCCGTGAATGCCTTCCAGAATTCTGATCGACTCCGTGAGCTTGTTTCTCGTGGAGTAGTGAGGGAAGATATCCTAGACAGCATGCGCAATAAGATCAATGCATATAGTCATCCAGCGCTCCCTGCCACTCCAGTGATGGTGATGCCACCGCCCCCGCCTGCTGCTGTGGGAGGGGGAAGGTCTCGTGGTCGGGGCGGCAGGGGCCGTGGTTCGCGGGGTCGTGGAGCGGGAGGGGGGAGCCTCGAACCGCACGCCAGAGCGCCAGCCCCCTGAGTGCGGTCGCGTGCCGCCTGGGGTTGCTGGCCGTGGCCAGTGCTGCCGTGAGCAGAGAGCGGCAGCCAGCCATCCATATCATCGCAATGGCGGAGGCCCGTAGGCCTCTCCTCTGAAGCCTCTCTGCAGCAGTGTCGTGCTCTCTTTGCGATCTCGTGTTGCAGTCCGAGTTTCTGCTATGGGATCCAGGCTTTCATGAGCTCCAATGTCGAACCCCGCCACTGCCATTGCCAATAAGAAATGTGAATCGAAACTATAACTGCAACTGTCGGCCATCGCATCACCGTTTCGTCTAGAAACTTCTGAGAAACTTTTCTTCTCTTGAACAAATCGCTAAAAACACAAACACCGCTTTCGCTTGCTAACTCCGCACAAAATGCCTTCGACATCTGTCCAGTCCAGTCCAGCCCTCCGCCTCCCGCCTCCCGCCTCCCGCCTTCCCCTCTGCCTCCTGCCTTGCCCTCCTGCATCCTGCATCCTGCCCTGCCGTCCTGCCGCCTGCCTCCTGCCTCCTCCTCGAAGAGACCCCGAAGACGAAAGAAGAAGAAGAAGAAGAAGAATGAAAGAAGAAGAAAATGAAGAAGAGAAGAAGAAGAAGAAGCAAGAAGAAAGAAGAAGAAGCAGAAGAAGAATGATTAAGGAAGAAGAATAACGAAGAAGAAGACTAAGACATATACCTAATCATATGCATCCGACTACTTAATCCTAAGACGAATAAGATAATAATGAAGAAACAAATAATAATCCTACTAATACTCCTCATACTCCTCCTCCTAACCTTCCTCCGACTCCTCCTCCCTCCTCTCTCTCCCTCCTCATCTCCTCCTCCTCCTCCTCCTCTCCTCCTTCATCCTTCATCCTCCTCCTCCTCCTCTCCTCCTCCTCACCTCTCCTCTCCTCATCCTCCTCCTCCTCCTCCTCCTCCTCCTCCTCCTCCTCTCCTCCTCCTCCTCCTCCTTCCCCTCCTCCTCTCTCCTTCCTCCTCCTGCTCCTCCTCCTCCTCCTCCTCCTCTCCTCCTCATCCTCCTCCTCCTCCTCCTCCTCCTCCTCCTCCTCCTCCTCCTCCTCCTCACTTCCCTCTCCTCCTCCTCCTCCTCCTCTCCTTCCTCCTCATCCTCCTCCTACTCCTCCTCCTCCTCCTCCTCCTCGTCCTCCTCCTCCTCCTCTCCTCCTCCTCCTCCTTTCCTCCTCCTCCTCCTCCTCCTCCTCCTCCTCCTACTCCCCAATCCTCCTCCTGAGAGCCACGCCTCCGCCTCCGCCTCCGCCTCCGCCTCGACTTGCCCTCCGCCTCCTCCTCCTCCTCCTCCCCTCCACCTCCTCCTCCTCCTCCTCCTCCCCTCCTCCTCCTCCCTACTCCTCTCCTCCCCTCACATCATCATCATCATCATCATCATCATCATCATCATCATCATCATCATCATCATCATCTCATCATCATCTCATCATCATCATCATCATCATCATCATCATCATCATCATCATCATCATCATCATCATCATCATCATCATCATCATCATCATCATCATCATCCCCTCCCTACTCCTCCTTCTGCTCCCCCGCATGCTCTTTCTCACCCTTGTTCCTCCTCCGTCTGCCTCTTTCAAAAAATAGAAGAGAGGAAATATAGGCCACCTCCATCCATGTTTGCCACCTCAGTAACCAGGGGCTGCATCTGGAACCTGAGGCCGCATCTGGAACCAGGGGCAGCATCTGGAACAGGAGATGAACCCAGTCTTCCAAGCAATCAGGCCACGCTTTGAGATCGGGAGGCATCTTGCCGGCCAGCAACGCCCTTCCCACCACCCGTCTCCCATGCTCTGTGGGGCCAGGTGCACAGGTACGTCCTAACTTCTGGAACTGACCTTTGGACGGAACACCTGAGCCTCCGCGGAGCTGGCACCAGAAGACTCCGCGGTGGCCTTCGGAACGATGGGAGGGATGGTCGCTGGACGGCCTGGGCAGGCTTAGATGAGGAAGGCCTTTCTGTCTCCCCCACCTGTCTGAGAAGAAAGAGATCAACGCCAGGGGATTCTGGGCGTCTGATCTACCGAGTGGGTGGTCGAGACAACTAATTCGTCTAACTGAGCTTGTAGCAGGGGGTGTCGACCCCTATCCCAGGCTGTGGGAGGTTTTCGACTGCACCAAGAATTTTGGGCCCAACCCTGGGATAGACGGCGGGGTGACGTCCATCCTCGATGAGGGGTGCGTCCGAATAGCCCTCTTAGGATATATCTCAGGATTCCCCTCCCTTTCTGAGCGCCTTCATTTTTCGTCGAGAAGTCGGGGGATAGGGGAGGAAAGTCGCCTGCGAGCTTGCTCAACCAGGGAGCTGGAAAAGACCGCCGAGAGTGAATCTAAAACTCGCGAGCAGACGCTATCAACATCGAGAACGAGCTTGGCGCCTGGACTCAAGCGGGATCGGGGCAACCTTGGCTCTGTCCTCTGCCGCTTCATCTGCTAGGCGGTCCGCTTGCCGATGAATGGGGTCGACACCTAGCGCCTGGGCCTCCTCCAGGGACAGGTGAGAGCGGATCCCATGCATCGGCCTGTTGTCTACCGCGGTCCGAAAGTTACGCCACATCGAAATCATCTCAGCATGCGTACACCTGGGAGCCCACACGGATGCCTCGGACTACACCATCACCAAGGCCATAACGGCGATGTTGCGAAAAAGTGATGTTGGGAACTGAAGTGTGGGGGATCACAAACCACACGCTCCTACATGTCCTATCTGCGAATGCATCGAACGAGCACGGCACAGCTAAGTGTAGGAAATCGCGAGCCACACATGCCCACACTACCGAAACCTGCATCGCCGTTACCTACATCGCCGGTAGCCCGTCTACGGCATCTCAAACGCTTTCAATGGGTCCCGTGGTGCCCTGTACCGCTCTGGTGACAGCAAGCACCTCAGCTGCTGGGACAGTCTGCAAGTCACAAGAGAGGCGCCCTGGCACCCAAGCGAGGAGCTGGGCACTCCACCTCCTCCTCCTCCTCCTCCTCCTCCTCCTTCTCCTCGTCCTCCTCGTCCTCCTCCTCCTCGTCCTCCTCGTCTTCGTCCTCCTCCTCCTCCTCCTCCTCCTCCTCCTCCTCGTCCGCCGCCGCCTCCTCCTCCTCGTCTTCGCCATCGTCATCGTCATAGCCGTGATCATGAAATCACCATCATCACATGTGTGCTCCTCAGCATCAGCATTTCCAGTATAGTCATACGGATACATATACTCGCACCCGAACTCATACTCATCAGTATTATCAGCATCTCGATCATCCGCATCATCAGCATCATCAGCATCATCATCATCAGCAGCAGCACCATCACCATCATCACCATCATCATCATCATCATCATCATCATCATCATCATCAGCAGCAGCAGCAGCAGCATCAGCATGGGCATCAGCATCATCAGCATCATCAGCAGCATCATGATCAGCAGCATCATCATCGCACCATCATCAGCATCATCATGAGAATGATCAGCATCATCATCATCATCATCATCATCAACCTCATCAGCATCAGCATCACCATCATCAGCATCATCATTGTCATCAGCATCATCGTCATCATCAGCACGATCACCATCACAATCATCAGCACCATCATCATCATCATCATCATCATCATCATCATCATCATCATCATCATCGTCATCATCATCGTCATCAGCATCCACATCAGCATCATCATCCCCATCACAATCGTCAGCATTGTCATCACCATGACCATCAGCATCAGAATCATCAGCATCGTCATCATCAGCATCGTCGTCAGAATCGTCATCGCCAACATCAGTATCACCATCATCATCATGAAGCAGCATCATCAGCGTCGACAGCATCATCATCAGCAGCAGCATCACCATCATCATCATCATCATCATCATCATCATCATCATCATCGTCGTCATCAGCATCATCAACATCATCGGCATCATGAGCATCAGCATAATCATCATCGGCATCATGAGCATCAGCATAGTCATCATCAGCATCAGCATCATCAGCAGCATCACCATCAGCAGCAGCATCATCACCACCATCATCATTATAGTCCTCGTCGTCATCGTCATCGCAATCGTCATCGTCATCGGCATCGTCATCAGCATCATCACCAGCATCGCGCCATCATCAGCATCATCAGCATCAGCATCATCCTAGGCCTCATCGTCAGCATCATCCTCATCACAATCGTCATCATCATCACCATCAGTATCAGCATCATCATCATCATCAGCATCGTCATCATTTTCGTCAGCATCATCACCATCAGTGTCACCAGCATCATCATCAGCATCATCATCATCGTCGCCATCATCATCAGCATCATCATCATCAGTATCATCATCACCACCATCATCATCCGAATCAGCATCAGCATCAGCATCAGCATCAGCATCAGCATCAGCAGCAGCAGCAGCAGCAGCAGCATCATCATCATCATCATCATCATCATCATCATCATCATCATCATCATCATCATCATCATCATCATCATCATCACTGACTCGGGCACAGATGGGCTCATGTGCCAGAGAGCGTAAGGAGCGGCTCGAAAAACCGAGAGAGCGTGATCCACCACCGCTTTACTGTGGAAAATTCTCACCCCTCTTCCTCCGGAACCCGGGAGTCCCCCCCCCCCTCCGAAATCCCCCCTGCTGGACCCCCCCCTTCCCCGGCAAAACCCCCCCCTCCCCTAACCCCCCTCCTCCCTCCAGAAAACCGTTCGAGACCCCCCACCCCCCTCCAGAAAACCGGGGGGGTCACTACCGGTTCGAACCCCCCTCCCCCCTCGAAAACCGGGGGGTCACTACCGGTTCGAACCCGCCCCCCTCCTCCTTGAAAACCAGGGGGGGTCACTACCGGTTCGAACCCCTTCCCCCTACCGCCAGCCGCACCACATCCCCCACTGCTGTTCCCAGCACCACTGTCCTCACCACCACTGTCCCCGCTGGTTCCACCACCGTCCCTACTATCCCCACCAGTGCCCTCACCACTGTCGCACTGTCCCAACTGTCCCCACCACTGTTCCCACCACGGTTCCACTCTCCCCACTTTCTCCACGACCCCAACCACTGCCCGACTATCCCCACTGTCCCCACTATCCCACTGTCTCCTCCGCTGTCCCACTGAGCTGTCCCACTGTACCCACCACTGTCCCCACTGTCCCCACCACTGTCCCCACTGTACCTCTGTCCCATTGTCCCACCGCCGTCCTGGCCACCGCCCTCACCACTGTCCCCACCACCACTGTACCCTCCACTGTCCCACTGTTTCCAACACATTCCCACTGTCCCCACACCACTGTCCCCACCACCACCGTCCCCACCGCTGTCCCACTGTTCCCACTGATCCCACCATTGTCCCCGCTGTCCCCACCAGTGCCCCCACCAGTGTGTCAATGTCCCCACTCTCCCCACCGTTGTCCCACCACGGTCCCACTCTCCCCACTTTCCCCACGGTCCACACCACTGTCCCACTGTCCCCACCACTGTACCCACTACCGTCCCACTGTCCCCGCCGGTGCCCCCACCACTGTCGCACTGTCCCCACTGCCCCCACCACTGTTCCCACCACGGTTCCACTCTCCCCACTTTTCTCCACGACCCCAACCACTGCCCGACTATCCCCACTGTCCCCACTATCCCACTGTCTCCTCCGCTGTCCCACTGAGCTGTCCCACTGCTCCCACCACTGCCCCCACTGTCCCCACCACTGTCCCCACTGTACCTCTGTCCCATTGTCCCACCGCCGTCATGGCCACCGCCCTCACCACTGTCCCCACCACCACTGTACCCTCAACTGTCCCACTGTTTCCACCACGTTCCAACTGTCCCCACACCACTGTCCCCACCACCACCGTCCCCACCACTGTCACACTGTCCCTACTGTTCCCACCATTGTCCCCGCTGTCCCCACCAGTGCCCCCACCAGTGTGTCAATGTCCCCACTCTCCCCACCATTGTCCCACCACGGTCCCAGTCTCCCCACTTTCCCCACGGTCCCCACCACTGTCCCACTGTCCCCACTGTACCCACTACTGTCCCACTGTCCCCGCCGCTGTGCCACTGTGCTGTCCCAGCGTCCCCACTGTCCCCATCACTGTCCCACTGTCCCCACTGTCCCCACTGTCCCCACCACTTTCCCCACCGTGCGACTGTCCCACCACTGTCCTCACCACTGCCTTCACTACTGTCCCCACCACTACCGTCCCCACCACTGTCCCACTGTCCCCACCACACTGTCCCGCTGTCCCCTCACCACTGTCCCCACCACCACTGTCCCCACCACTGTCCCACTGTCCCCACCACTGTCCCGCTGTCCCCTCACCACTGTCCCCACCACCACCGTCCCCACAACTGTCCGCACCCCCCCCCTGTTTTTTTTGGGGGGGGGAGAGGTTCGAACCCGTAGTGACCCCTGCTGGTTTTCGAGGTGGGGGGGTTCGAACCACCGGTAGTGACCCCCCCCCTTTTCATGATGGACTGGAGGGGGGGTTCGAACCAGTAGTGACCCCCCCCCGGTTTTCCGGAAGGGGGGGGGGTCGAACCGGTTGTGACCCCCCCCGGCTTTTCGCCAGCAGCGGTAGAACACGCTCTTTCGAAAAACCTGAGCCCGTCTCGAACCCGAACGTGGCCCTTGTCTCAGTGTCTTGACGGCGGAGGAGGGCGGTGACGGCGACGGCGACGGCGGCGGCGACGACGACGACGGCGACGACGGCGTACTACGACGAACGACGACGACGGCGTACTACGACGGACGACGACGACGACGACGACGACGACGACGACGACGACGACGACGACGACGACGACGACGACGGCGACGGAGGGGGGGAGGGGACGGAGACCGCGACGACGAAGCGAGCGGGGAGGAAGGCACGGCGGCACGCACACGCGCGCCGTGAAAACCGGGGCAGACCCCCCCCGCCCCCCGCGGGCCGCGAAGAGCTTCAGCAGCTTCTCGTACTTCTGGTTCATCTCGGGGGCGGGGGTTAGCCACGCGCAGAGGGGGGTGGGTGGAGGGGGAGGGCTTCTTAGCAGCACCCCTGCTTCTAAGAAGGCGCGGGCCTTATCTATCGATGTAAGGCCGGCGCCTTCTAAGAAGCAGCCTGCTTCTAAGAAGCCCTCCCCCCTCCCCCCACCCCCTTGTGCGCGCCGCCAAGGGGGGCTGCCGCAGGCCGTGGTCACTGGCTCGGCGGCGCTCGGGGCGCCCAGGCAGAGAGCCCAATCTCTGCCTGCCGTGCCGTGGCTCGATTCGGGGTGGGCGTCGAAACGCATCATCTTCTGGCTCGACGTCGTCAAGTCGATTCCAGTCCCGGGGGCAGGCGCGAGCGTGAAGGTGGGGGGGGGCGACGTGCTGGGCGTCGGGGTGGGCGTCGAAACGCATCGTCTTCTGGTTTGGCATCGTCGAGTTGATTCCAGTCCCGGGGGCAGGCGCGAGCGTGGAGGTGGGGGGGGGCGACGTGCTGGGCGAGCTGCCTCGGACCCGCTTCGTCTCGGGCCAGCGCTTCGTCGTCGTCGTCTGTCTCGCATGTTCGTGCATCGTCGTCCGTCGTCTCCGTCGTCCATCGTCCGTCGTCCTCGTCGTCGTCGCCGTCGTCGCCATCGTCGCCGTCGTCGTCGCCGTCGTCGTCGAGGAAGGGGGGAGGGTAGGGATGAGGACCAGGGTAGACTCGGCATACATCAGCGATGCTGCACGACGCCCCCCCCGTCGCAGGTCCAATCATCACGAGTCCAGGCAAGGTGTCATCTTCACCACTGGAAGCGTCCCCGCCTTTGCAGGCGAAACTCCCTGGAGCCTGCTATTCTGGGGAGAGCCCCGATCTGAAAAAGAACACCGTCCCACCCACGTAGCTAGAAGAATACCTAGGTGCGTGACCACAAACAGCACGGAATTGCTAAGCTAGAGCGGCAACTTGACAATGACCCGCCAGTCATGTGAACCTATTACGCAGATAGTAAGTTTCAAACCATGCTGTATTCAGAAGTCTGCCAAAGTGGACATCCGACTCTAAATAATAACCGTTCTCGACACGGTTGCTTAAAGCTTGTATGGATCGTGCCATAAGCTGCATGTGCACATCAAGCGAGAAGTCAGATGTGAAAAGAAGACGGCCCCAAAGACGTAGGCTCACAACAACGCGCACAAAACGAGTGTGCGTGGCGCCGAGGGCGAGAATCGCTGAGGGCGAGGCCGTGTAACCGCCGCAAGCTTTTGACACGAAGGTGCGCGGCTCCAGGGCGAGAGGCCACACCCTCGAACAGGCCTGCCCCCCAGCAGCTAAACTGCTGCGCAGGAGGAGGAGGAGGAGGAGGAGGAGGAGGAGGAGGAGGAGGAGGAGGAGGAGGAGGAGGAGGAGAGGAGGAGAGGAGGAGGAGGGAGGAGGAGGAGGAGGGAGGGAGGAGGAGGAGGAGGAGGAGGAGGGGGAGGAGGAGAGGAGGGAGGAGGAGGAGGGAGGAGGGGGGAGGAGGAGGATGAGGAGGGGGAGGAGGAGAAGGAGGAGGAGGAGGAGGAGGAGCTGCGCGCGGCACCAAAAGCAAGAGCCACGCGGTGGCATCGGGCGATCCCCTGCCCGTGGACGTGCTGCCCCTGCTCGGGGCGCACGCGCGTGGGCGCAAAAGGTAGGGCGAGGAGCGCTCCAGTTTGACGGCGCCTGCCCTCCCTCCGTGCAGCTGGGGGAGCTTTCGAGGCCAGGGCCAGCAGCATAGGGGAAGTCGCGGGCGAATCGCACGGGCCCGTGCGATGCGCCTGGCGGGGCGACGCGGCGCTGCTCACAATGAGAGGGGGCGGGGAGGGAGATGCCAATGGAACAGACGGGGGGGGGTGGGGCTAAGGGGAGTTGAGGGGCTGGCCATCGCTTGGACGTCCATTCCCTGTGTTTTGTTCGGTGTCGTGCGTGTTTTTTTCGCGAAATGATCAAGGATGCTCCTCGATGGTCCTCGCCGAAGGCAAAATGCACACGTCCGAGCGATGCCAAGAGGGAGGGAAGGGAGAGCGGACGAGCAACGGAGGCCGCGATAGAGAGATGGGGACGGAGGGGCGGAAGGATACCAGTGGGCCCCGCCCCCAGCATCGCGGGCCAGCTCACGGCGGACGCGCGCCCAGAGTTTCAGCACCACGGGACTCCGTTGTTCTCTGCTCGGCCGTCGCCTCCTCCTTCGCCTCCCCCCACTCCTACTCCTGCGTCCCCCCGTTCTCCTTCCCGTCGTCATTCCACCCCTCCCTCCTCCTCCTCATCCTCCGCCTACTCCTCCTCCTCCTCCTCCTCCTCCTCTCTCCTCCTCCCCTCCTCCTCCTCCTCCTCCTCCTCCTCCTCTCCTCCTCTTCCTCCTCCTCCTCCCCCTCCTCCTCCTCTCCTCCTCCTCCTCCTCCTCCTCCTCCTCCTCCCTGTCTCCTCCTCCGTCTCCTCCTCCCCTCCACATTCTCCTCCTCCTCCTCATCTTCCTCCTCCTCCGCCTCGTCCTCCTCCTCCTCCTCCTCCTCATCATCATCATCCTCCTCCTCCGCTTCCTGTCCTCTGGGGAACGCCCCAGGCAGGCCCTGGCTGAGCGCAACGCGCCCACATACATATCACCAGCAGGGGCACAAGAGTCTCGTCTAACGGCAGGGACTCGCCTCCGATGCGCGTATCCTCCTCCTCCTCCTCCTCCTCTCCTCCCCCTCCCCCTCCTCCTCTTCCCCCTCCTCCTCCTCCACTTCCTCCTCCTCCTCCCCCTCATCCTCCTCCTCGTCCTCCTCCTCCTACTCGTCCACCCCCATCATCAGCAATAGTATCCTCATCATCGTCATCATCAACAGCCGCATCAGCATCAGCATCCTCATCAGCAGCAGCATCAACATCAGCACCAGCACCAGCATCAGTATCACCAGCATCATCATCATCATCATCATCATCATCATCATCATCATCATCATCATCATCATCATCATCATCATCATCATCATCATCATCATCATCATCCGAATCATCATCATCATCATCATCATCATCATCATCATCATCATCATCATCATCAGCATCCTCATCCTCATCATCATCATCATCAGCATCATCATCATCATCATCATCACATCATCACATCATCCTCAGCATCAGCTCATCATCATCATCATCATCATCATCATCATCATCATCATCATCATCATCATCATCATCATCATCATCGGGATCATCATCAGCAGCATCATCAGCATCAGCAGCAGCATCAGCATCAGCATCAGCATCATCATCATCAGCAGCAGCATCAGTATCATGATCATCAGCAGCATCAGCATCACCATCGTCATCATCATCACCATCATCATCATCCTCACCATCATCATCTGTAGCATCATCATCATCACCGCCATCATCATCATCATCATCAGCATCATCATCATCATCATCACCACCAGTATCACCATCATCATCACAATCAGTATGATCAGCATCATCATCATCATCATCATCATCATCATCATCATCATCATCAACACTATCATCAGCATCATCATCACCGGCAACATCAGTATCAGCATCAGCATCGTCACCACCATCACCGTCGATATCATAAGCAGCATGGTCATGACCATGATCATCAGCATGTCCGTCATCAGGATCATCATCAGCCGCAGCAGAAGCAGCATCATCATCATCACCATCACCATCGTGCGGATCAGTAGCATCATCAGCATCATCGTCAGCATTAGCATCGTCATCGTCGCCATCATCCCCAGCATCAGCATAATCACCACCAGTACCATCATCAGCATCATCATCGTCATCATGCTCAGAACCTCTGTCAGCAGAATAATCATCATCATCATCATCATCATCATCGTCATCATCATCATCAGCATCATCATCATCATCATCATCCTCATCAGCATCAGCATCAGCATAATCAGAATCATCACCATAACCAGTAACAGCATCAGCATCATCATCATCAGCAACATCATCATCATCATCATCACCACCATCACCATCACCACCACCATCCGCAGCAGCAGCAGCGTCCGCGTCAACACGACTACGAGCAGCAGTGTCATCATCATCAGCATCATCATCATCGCCATCATCATCATCATCATCATCATCATCATCATCATCATCATCATCATCATCATCATCGTCACCATCATCAGTATCGTCATCATCATCATCACCACCATCATCATCATCATCATCATCATCAGCATCATCATCATCATCAGTATCATCATCAACGGCAGCGTGCTCGTCATCAGCAACATCGGTATTGTCATCATCATCATCCGCATCATCATGATCATCATAATCATCATCATCATCATCAGCATCATCATCATCATCGTCATCATCATCATCATCATCATCATCATCATCATCATCATCATCGTCGTCGTCGTCATCATCATCATCATCATCGTCGTCGTCAGCATGAGCATCATCATCAACAGCAGCAACATCACCATCAGCATCATCATCATCATCGTCATCGTCATCGTCATCATTATCATCATCAACATCAGCATGCCCGTTATGAGCTTCATCATCCGCATCATCATCATGCGCAGCAGCAGCAGAGTCAGCGTCAACAGGACTACGAGCAGCAGTGTCATCATCATCATCATCATCATCATCATCCTCATCATCATCAGAATCAGCATCATCATCAGCAGCATCATAATCATCAGCATGATCATGACCATGATCATCATCATCATCATCATCATCGTCATCATGAATATCCACAGTAGCATCATCAACAGCAGCATCGTCGTCGGCATCATCATCATCGTCATCATCATCGTCATCGTCATCGTCATCGTCACCGTAATCATCATCATCATCAGCATCATCATCATCATCAGCATCATCATCATCATCATGATCACCATCATGAGCATCACCATCATAATCCTCATCATCCTCAGAATCATCTGTATTATGTTCCTTTTTGAGCATCATCACCGTCAGCATCAGCCATTACCATTATCAATATCACAACTGCCACCGCCACCATCATCATCACCACTATCAGCATCACCATCAGCACCGTCATCAGCATCATTGTCGTCATCATCATCCTCAAAACAACTATCATCAACAGCATCAGTAACATCAACAAATTCATCATCGTTACCACCATCATCCATCATCAATACAATCATCCATTATCAACATCATCAACATCACCATCGATACCAATAGCAACAGCACCAGCGGCACAAGCATCAAGACACAACGCCAGGATAGTCAGGCGTGGGTGGCCATCGTCATCGCAACAATCATTACGACTGTCATCATCATCATCATCATCATCATCAGCATCATCATCAGTATAATCATTGTCAGCATCGTCATCATCATCAGCATCATCGGCATCATCATCATCGTCATCAGCATCGGCATCGTCATCGCCATCGTCATCACCATCACCATCACCAGCATCACCATCATCATCATCATCATCATCATCGTCATCATCATCATGTTATTCATCATCGCAGTCATCTCCAGCAGAAAAAAAAAGTCAAAAAAATATAAAACACATCGATATCACTATCATTACCAGCATCATAATCATCTTCATCATAAGCAGCAGCAGCAGTTGTACCAAGCATCATCAGCATCACCACTACCAGCATCACCACAACAATCGTCGTCATCACCATCAGCAGCAGCATCATCAGCATCAGCATCACCAGCATCAGCATCACCATCAGCATCATCATCATCAGCATCACCATCATCATCATCATCATCATCATCATCATCATCATCATCATCATCATCATCATCATCACCATCATCACCACCATCATCATCGCCATCATCCTAACCCTCCCTCCTCGCCTCTTGTCCTCATCCATCCTCCTATACCGCCGCCTCCTCCTCCTCGTCCTCCTCCCCAGGTCCTCCTCCTCGTCCTTCCCCTCCCCCTCCTCCACCCCCTCCCCCTCCCTCTCCCCCCCTCCCCGGATCGTCCTCCGTGCTCCTCTTCCCTCCCCGTGGCCCTGCCCTCGTCCCGACGCCGCCCCGGCTCCCACCTGGCCCCCTCCCTCGACCGTGGAGGCCAGTCCGCCCCGCCGGGAGCTGGCGAGGCGCCTGCCAGGCCAAGCTCGCGGGCCCGGGGCTGGCTCGGCAGGAGCAGGGCGGGGCCCGGGGCTCCCTCGTGAGGAGCTCTTCCTGCGCCAGCAGTGCTCTACAGTCCGCCCGTGAGATCAGGAGGCACGATGAGGACGCAAAGGCCTCGGAAGGCCACGTCGACACCCTGCGGGCGAGGCGCGGCCAGCGAAGGTGGCCAAGGATGGGCCGGAGGGGAAGGATGCAAGGGTAACCTTGGAAGGTTGCTCGTCCCTACTATGCGGGCCAACTGTAAGAAATGTTCGTGCAAACCACAATGTACGTAAGACTCGGGTACAAGGGGACTCGGGTTGGCCTGTGGGGGCCATCATGAAAATGACGAGGTCGCATCTGAAACTTGACGCGAGCTCCCCCTGCAAACATCCCACGAAAACCGGACCGTCAAAATCCAAAAGGCCCGCAAAAAAACGTCGGCACACCCGAGTTCCGGCTCACTCGACCCTTACGCCCCCCCGACACTAGACAAGCGCGTTCCACTAGTCGCAAAGAAACGACTCGCAAATGGCCTGGATCCGCCGCGGGGGGTCTGCGATCTTTTATATATATATATATATAGAGAGAGAGGAAACACACGTTTTTCGGACGCTTGCAAGCAGGCACTTTGTGAGTAGTGGAATGCGCTCGGTGAGACACACACACACACACACACAATAGGGGGAAAACAAACCTGCCTCGCTCTTGACCACCCTCGCTTCCAAGAGATACCAAACGATGCCAAATTGCAGCCTGTACTGGTCAGGCCGCTTGACGAGGAGGCGCATGGTATGGCTTGGTTTTGCCTGGAAGCGAAAGCGGGGTAGGTAATTCACGCTCTGACGCAAGGCTCTCAGAGCATTCACTGGGCCCACAGGCCACGCGGGACGCCTCGCCGCTGCTCGACCTTTGCTCCTCCCCCGCTGCGCGCCGCCCCTCTCCGGCGCGCGCGCTCGGCGCCCGGCCGGCGGAGCGCCCCCCCCGGCAGACGACACGCGCGGGGGGGGGGCGGGGAGGTTGCCGGGCAGAGGGGAGGGGGAGGGGGAAGGGGAGGGGAAGGAGGAGGAGGAGGAGGAGGAAGAGGAGGAGGAGGCGGAGGAGGAGGCGGAGGAGGAGGAGGAGGAGGGGGAGGGAGGAGGGAGGAGGGAGAAGGGAGAGGGAGGAGGGAGGAGGAGGGAGGGAAGAGGGAGGAGGGAGGAGGCAGGAGAAGGAGGAGGAGGAGGAGGAGTGGGAGGAGGAGGAGGATGCCCAGAGAGGTATCAAAAGGGGGTCTGCCCGACACGCTGCCCGAGTGCCGAACGAGCATGGCCTCCCAGGGCCCGACACCTGAAGGCCCTCCAGTTTCGGTGTGCTCTCCTGGTGCACGAAAGCACTCCTGGCTGTCGAGGCAAAAGTAGGCTGGAACATCAGAGCACAAATCCCAGAAGTGCCATGTTTCCCATGCTTTCTGGGCGCTTCTCTTCCCCCACCACTTCCCAGATGTGCCCGCATTCTCCTGGGGATCGGCAAATCAGTGTATACCTGTCTGTTTTGGGGTTCCCTCCTGCCATGAGAGAAGCGCTCGGGGGCTTCCCCCAGGATCGGCTTTTCATCCCAGGAGAGCCCAGAATCGAGTCGATGAGTCGGATGGGCGATCGAAATGAATCGGATCGGGGGAGCTCGGCGGCCAAGTCGGGAGAAGTCGAATCGGCGGAAATCGGCAGGCTGGAAAGGCCTCCATTGACAAACCGAGATCCACATCGGAATTCGAAAACGAATCGAATCAGAATCGGAATCGGTCGAAATCGAAGCGAATTGAGCCAGAAGAATCGAAATGGGCCGAATCGTTTTCTAACGGTCCTGGGGTCCTGGGAGGAATCCAGGAACCCGAGGACGGAATGAACCCTCAGGATCCGCTTCCCTCAGAATCCGTCGTTTGCTTCGTGGCGATCGTCGCATTCGCCCCCCATACGACGCCTCTACCAACCCTGAGATCCGACGTCACGAAAAATTGCGGAAGACTCGACTCGAGCCCTGGACCCCACCTTTCTGCTGCAATTTTCGAGCCGCATCGATCCTTGAGGGTCCCGGAACCCGAACCAAGGCAAAATCGCCCGCTGTGAAAGCGTTGCGGCGCCAGGAGCTCAGGGCCCCGCGCGAAGCAAGGAGGGCGCATACTCCGATCCCTGGCCCTGGAAGGGGTGGAGGAGTCCGGGCCCACCCAGGACCGGCGCGGGCGGAGTCGGATCAGCGTCCTCCCCAAGGGCGGGACTGAGTATTAATTACACCCTGGGCCAGAAAAAGCACCTCTGACAACACCCCAACGGGCATCCCCGGCCCCCGCTCCCCAGAAATCCGCCGACCCTCCGACGCGTGAGAGACGTCGTCATCGTCGTCGTCGTCCTCGTCGTCGTCGTCGCCCTCGTCGTCGTCGTCGTCGTCCTCGTCGTCCTCGTCGTCGTCCTCGTCGTCCTCGTCGTCGTCGTCGTCGTCCTCGTCGTCGTCGTCGTCGCCGTCGTCGTCGGCGGCGGCGGCACCGGCCGTGAGGCCTTCGCACTATGCGGCGGCCATCGCTTCGCGACGGCGCCGAGAGGAAAACACCGACCTCGCGGGGCGGCCGGCGAGAGGCGGCCGCCGGGCCGGCGCGCCCCGCGGGGGACCCGCGGATGCCTGGCCGATCGCAGGCGGGTCCCAAGCGAATCCCTGGCGGATCGCCCCGTTCGGTGGCGACTCACGGGAACCTCCCACACCATCTGGTTGGCTCTTGCGAACCGACGCTGGTCGACGCCAAATCGACGCTCTAACCGACGCGAAGCGCTCGTCGACGCCGAATTGGCGCTAGATCATCGACTACCAGACGCTGATCAACGCCAGTGCACTCTAGAGACGGAGTGACGAGGGCACACTGTCGGGGGTTGCTGAAGGTGCCCCTGGCCCAAGGTGCCCCCCAGCTTCTCGCTCGACTTTGGGAGGCCCTGGGGCCCTCTAGGCCTAATGAGGGGTGCACTGGAGGCCGTGGTGGCCTCATGGGAAATTAGAAGAAGAAGAAGAAGAAGAAGAAGAAGAAAGGCGCTCCGCGCGAATTTCTTGGATCTGCGCTGGACCCCCTCCCTGGCGCGCGGAGCGCGCCAGGGGGGGCGCCAGAGGCGCCGCCAGGGGTGGCCCAGGCGCCGATCCAAGAAATCCCCGCGGAGCACCAAAAGCTGATGCTCATGCCGGCGAAATCCTGGGGGGGGCCCTGGGCCAGGGGGGGCACGTCTGGCGACACCCGACACGAGGCTCCCTGGATTTGAAGCCGAACCTGCGGGCGCCTCGCGGATCCAGGGCAAAAAGCTGAGAGCGGGGGGGGGGGGGCGAGCGACTCCTGAGGGGACGGGCCCTGTGGGCCTTCCCCCCGCACGGCACGTACGAGAGAGCGCGCCCGCGGTGACTCCGAAAGAAGGTGGAAGGGTTAGGGGCCCCCCTTCAAGCTGCCCCCCTCTCCCCCCTTGGAAACTCTCCCGCTGGAAGCCCCCCCCCCCCCTTCTTCTCCCGCCCCTCGGAAGCTACCCCACCACCCCCCGTCTCGCGCTCCGTAAGCCACTTTCCCGCCCCCACTCCCGTGTCCCAAGGGTGAAGGGTTTGGGCCCCCTTGAAGCTACCCCCCTCCCCCTTGAGCCTCCCCTGTCTGGAAGCCCCCCCCCCTTCTTCTCACCGCCCCTCGAAGTCTAACCCCATCCCCCCCCTTTCGGGGATGGACAGACCCCCCTTTAGTAAAACGTGGTTCAGTGAAAACGACCTGACGGGCGGGCGCAGGCCCAAACCTGGCGGGCGCAGGCCTGGAAAATGACAGCCACGGCGCCCCCTCGAGAACCGCAAACGGACAATTCACTCAACGACGTGTCACTGTTGGGGGCCTCTGTCCACCCTGACCCCTCCCTCTCGCCGCTCCGGAAGCTACTCCCCACCCCCACCACCACCCCCACGGTCCCTGTCCAAGGCGGGGGGGGGCTTAGCTGCCCCCCCCTCCCCCCGTAGGGGCCTCCCCCCAGCAGGACATAGATCCTCATCCCGAGGCGTTCTCGGACAGCCCCGTGGCCCGTGGAGGGCCCCGATGGGCCCGAAAACGGCGAAAAAACCTCAGGAACCGCTTCCCCTTTGGACGCCCGAAATGGGTACCGAAAGAATGGGTACAATGCCCAACAACAAATGTTGTCCCAAACCAACAGCAGCCGCTGTTTGGCAGGCGGCCTTCTGTCTCGAATGGACACAGGCCGCGGCGGCGCGGACAGCGAGTCCTGTTCAAAATGAACAGGAACTGCTGTTGGGCATCGTACCCATTTTTTCCGTGCCCATCTCGGGCGTCCAGATCCCCAGGACCCGCCCCCAGACGTGCGACGCCAGGATTTGTCCCACACGCGGTCCCCAGACCTCCCGACCCCTTCCCGGGGCCCATCGTCCTCCTCCTCCTCCTCCTCCTCCTCCTCCTCCTCCTCCTCCTCGTCCTCCATCTCCTTCTCCGCCCCCCCCCTCCTCCTCCTCCTCCTCCTTCCTCCTCCTCCTCCTCCTCCTCCTCCTCCTCCTCCTCCTCCTCCTCCTCCTCCTCCTCCTCCTCCTCCTCCTCGTCCTCTTCCTCCTCCTCCTGTTCCTCCTCCTCCTCGTCGTCCTCCCTCCTCCTCCCGCGTCGTTTTTGTTACGCTCCCCTGGGGCCCAGCGAGGGGGCCCCCGGAGGCAGAGAAGCTGGCCCGACAGTCCCCGCCGCACTCTTTGTCCCACGGCGCGACCCTGCCTGGGCTTCCCCCCCTGGCGCCTCCTCCTCCTCCTCCTCCTCCTCCTCCTCCTCCTCCTCCTCCTCATCCTCCTCCTCCCAAGCCCGGCGCGTCCCCCGGCGGAGCCCCAGCAGCCTCTGGCGGGTCCGTAGCGGAGCCCCCGGCACAGCGCCGTGGGCGGCCCGCCCCCCTCTCTCTCGGAGAGGAGGGGTCGGGCGGCACGGCCGCCCCCGTCGCGGATCCCCGGCGCAGAGCCGTGGGAGGCCCGCCCCCCTCTCTCTCGGAGAGGGGGGGTCGGGCGGCACGGCCGCCCCCCGCGAGCGAAGAGAGGCCAGTGCTCGGGAGGCCACGCCTAGGAGGGCCCAGAGCAGTCGGACCTCGGGGACGGCAGAGCAGCCCTCGAGAACACGAGGCCCTCCGCCGGCAAGAGCACATGGAGCAGCTCAGGGCCCCCCCCCTCCCCAGGATGCACGAGAACATCCAACAAGCACGAAGAACATCAGGGCCCCCTCCCCCGAACCGACCTCCATCTGATACCCCGGTCCGACCGCAAGAACGAGCAAGTCGGGGTGGGCGAAAGGGTAGGATAGCAAAGGGCAGGGTAAAGAATCAGCCCACGTGGCTGGTTTTCCTGGCACCTCCTGGCGCCGGATATCGGGGAATGCCCGGCGGCGAGGCGGAAACCAGGTGCACGCAGCAGATGTCGTGACCCCCCATTTCCCTACACTGACCTTTCGTGCGGCCTGCACAAGGAGACGAAGCCAGGACGAAGACAAAATCGGGTGAGGATCAATCCAGAATCTCTGAGAGCCGGCACCTCCAGAGGATATATCAGTATCGGGCGCTGCGGCCTTCTCAGAGCGGCTCGGAACGCTCTGCAACGGATCTATATTCTCGTCCTGGCCCCGTCCGACACGGCCTGTCAAGTCAGATGCAGGGGCCGTTGAGCCAGATTCAGTCCAGGGCTACGCCGGATTCAGCGGGATTGGGCGGAATGATGTCGGATTGGGCCAGTTGACCGCGGACATACCAACGCCGATGCTAGATCGAACCTCCCAAGCGTTGCATCCCAACAATACTAAATCGCAAACAAAAATCGAGGAGCGCCAAAACGGCCAGCACGGCGTGGCTCCCACGCATCGCGCGGGCGGGCCTAGTAGGTAGCGATGAACAACTTCGACCCCGCCTCGGACTGCAGCACGGTCAGCAGGGTGCCCGCGCGGCAGAAGAACACGCCGCCCGGCGCCACCTCCTCGATCTGGGAGCCGTCCGCGAAGAACTCCACGGCGAAGGTGCCCCGCACGGAGAGGCAGATGGAGGCGTGCTCGAGCTCGATCGGGAAAGCCGCCGGCCCCCTTCGGGGCCCTCGGCGTGCGCGAGGGGGCCTCGGGGGCGATGCCGGAAGCGATGCTCCCCAGGGCGTGCGTCAGCGCCGGCGTGCGCTCGTCCAGCGGCGCCCTTCTCAGAGGACGCAGCCGGCGTGAGAGGGGCCGCACGGGGAGAATTGCGCTTGCAGGGGGCCCTGGGCGCGACAGCTGCAAGCGAGCGCACGCACGGGGCAATCACAGGACTGGAGGCCTTGGGCGCGGTGCCCCAACCTGGGGCGCTCTCGCAATCCACAGTCGGAGCAATCCCGAGGGGTCCAAGGGGTCGTCGGTGCGGCGCATAAGCTTCAGAATCGGTCGTGACGTCGGAATCCCCGCCGTCGCCCATTACCTCGTACACCAGGAAGTCGTCGACGGGCGGATTGTACTTTACGAGACGGGGGCTGATGCGCTCGCCGACGTTAACGAGGCTCGACAAACGGTCGTCACGCCAAGTCAGCATGCCGAGCAAGGTCTCCACGTCCTTGAACTTGGGAGTGAGGCCGGCGCGCACCACGTTGTCGGAGAGCGACATGCACTCCACGCAGTCGCCGAAGAGGTACGCGTGCGGCTCGTCCGGGGCGCAGAAGATGAAGCAATTGCTCATGTCGGGCGTGATCCTGGGCAAGCCCAAACGTACCGATATCGATACCGCTACTCCCCAGGCCTCTCCCGGGTTGCGTTCTGACCAGGACTTCGAGGCAGATCCAGCGGTGGCAACGAGGGTCTCCCAGGAGGCCCAAACAGGAGAAGACGGGGAATGGTAGCGGCATCGATACTTTTTCCTCCTCTATCTGTTTGACTCCAACCGCCGGCGAGGCCCAAGCGAAAGAATCGCGCAACTGGACGTCCAGAGGGAGGAGGGAAAAGAGCGAGAGAGAGAGAGAGACGAGGAGGGCGACAGCAGGAAGCCACCCAACCACGTAGATGAACACGGCCCCCCAAAATCCACGAGGCTGGCCGCGTGATACGAACGTCCGCGCAATGCGTGCTCTCGAAACCAACGAGGTTTCGTGTACGTGTACGTCCTTCCTAGGTGGCGAGCGAGGGGGGGAAGTGAGACGGAGACGGAGAAGGCCGTGTCAGAAGGCGGCTGGCCTTCTCAGAAGCCCTCGCGCCTCCTGAGGGGTTTCATGTATCTTCAGGGCAGGCTTAGAAAACCTCTGAGAAGTCTGGGGGGCTTCCGAACCTTCTGAGGCGGCCCGCCCCATCACGTTTGCCCCCCGGGCTCGCCGCCAATTTCCTCCTCCGAGATCCGCACGTAGACATAAGCTTGTGGCGCTCCGCGCGGATTTCTTGGATCTGCGCTGGACCCCCCGAGGCGCCGCCAGGGGGCCCCGGCGCAGATCCGAGAAATCCGCGCGGAGCTCCAAAAATGTTGTGTTTGTGCCGTTTTTCCTTCCTCGATGCGTTTCCTCCCCCGAGAGCTGGACGTTTCCGAGAAATCCGCGCGGAGCTCCCCCTTTTTGTTTCTGTGCCGTTGCTCTCTTCTTCGATGCTCGTCCTCCTCCTCCGAGAGCCGGACGTATCCGAGAAATCCGCGCAGAGCTCCCCCACAGCTTGCGTCTGTGCCGTTGTTCTCTTCTTCGATGCTCTTCCTCCTCCGAGGTCCAGACGTCTCCGAGAAATCCGCGCGGAGCTCCCACAGTTTGTGTCTGTAACGCTGCTCTCTTCTTCGATGCTTTTCCTCCTCCTCCTCCTCCTCCGAGGTCCAGACGTATCCGAGAAATCCGCGCGGAGCTTCCCAGCACCTGTTGTGTGCACTTGCTGTGTCTGTGCCGTTGCTCTCTTCTTCGATGCTTTTCCTCCCCCGAGATCCAGGCGTCTCCGAGAAATCTGCGCGGAGCTCCCCAACACTTTTTGTGTCTGTACCGGTGTTCTCTTCTTCGATGCTCTCGGAGATGGCCAGAACCCCCTTTCGTAAAACGTGGTTTAGTGAAAACGACCTCGGGCCCAAACCTGGCGGGCGCACACCTGGAAAATGACGGCCGCGGCGCCCTCTCGAAAACTGAAAACGGACGACTCACTAATCGACGTGTCAGGGTGGGGGGGCTGTCCACCCCCGATGCCTTTCCTCCTCCGAGATCCTCCCCCGAGACCCGGACGCGTTTCGGACTCTATGTCTTGAACTTCAAGCCAGCGAAAGGCGGCTGAGATCGGCAATACGCCAAGTGCCCCCCCGAGATCCGGACGTAGTTCAGGAAGAACACCGAGAAGATGCCGACGTCGCCCGGGTACTCGGCGTGGAGCCGCAGGATCAGCTCCTCCTCGGGCGACCGCCCCTGCGTCTTCTGCGCGGCGGCGCCCACGGCAGGGGGGGGCGGCGCGGAGGGGACGCGGCGCCCGTCCACGAGGAGGCCCAGGGGACACACGAATACATAGACACGCCTCCCCCTCCCCCTCCTCCTCCTCCCCCTCCTCCTCCGCCTCCTCCTCCGCCTCCTCATCCGCCTCCTCCTCCGCCTCCTCCTCCTCCTCATACTCCGCCTCCTCTCCTCCCTCCTCCTCTCCTCCCTCCTTTGTTCCTCCAGGCTCCGGCCTCCTCTCCGCCTCCGCCTCCGCCTCCGCTCCCCTCCTCCGCCTCCTCCTCCTCCTCCTCCTCCTCCTCCTCCTCCTCCTTCCTCCTCCTCCTCCTCCTCCTCCTCCTCCTCCTCCTCCTCCTCCTCCTCCTCCTCCTCCTCCTCCTCCTCCTCCTCCTCGCTCCTCTCCCCCCCCCTCCTCCCCTCCTACTCCTCCTCCCCCTCCTCTCCTACCCGCCGCCGCTCCGCCTCCGCCTCCTCCTCCTCCTCCCTCCTCCTCCTCCTCGTCCTCCTCCTCCTCCTCCTCCTCCTCCTCCTCCTCTCCTCCTCCTCCTCCTCCTCTTCCCCTCTCTCCTCTTCTCCCTCCCCTCATCCACCCCCTCCTCCTCCTCCTCCTCCTCCTCCTCCCTCCTCCTCCTCCTCCTCCTCCTCCTCCTCCTCTCTCCCTACTCCTCCTCCATCCTCCTCATCTCCTCCTCTCCTCCTCCTCCTCCTCCTCCTCCTCCTCCTCCTCCTCCTCCTCCTCCTCTCCCTCATCCTTCCCCTCCTCCTCCTCCTCCTCCTCCTCCTCCTCCTCCTCCTACCCTCCTCCTCCTCCTCTTCTCCCTCTCCTCCTCCTCCTCTAATCCTCCTCCTCCTCATCCTCCTCCTCTCCCCGCCTCCTCCTCCTCCTCTCCTCCTCCTCCTCCTCCTCCTCCTCCTCCGCCTCCTCCTCCTCCTCCTCCTCCTCCCCTTCCTCTTCCTCCTAGTCCTCCTCCGCCTCCGCCTCCTCCTCCTCCTCCTCCTCCTCCTCCCTCCTCCTCCTCCTCCCTACACCGCGCGCCCCATGTCCCGAGCCTGTGGCAGGGTCATCAGCTCGTCGCTGTCGCCGTCATAGTGGTCGTCGTCGTCGTCGTGGTCGTCGTAGAACACACGAATACATAGACACTTAGATGCTCTTTCTGATGACCTTCTTGAAGCCACTCGCTCCACTCGTGCGTCGAAGCTGCGCCGAACGTCCGTCGACCCGCGTCGAACCCGCGTCGAACCCGAGTCGAACCTGAGCCGAACCTGAGTCGAACCCGAGTCGAACTGGAGTCGAACCTGAGTCGAACTCGAGTCGAACAGATCAATTAGGCAGGCCCAGGAAAGGTCCCCAAAAAGGTCATCGAAAGACACGAGGAGGAGGAGGAGGAGGAGGAGGAGGAGGAGGAGGAGGAGGAGTGAGGAGGAGGAGGTGAGGAGGAGGAAGGAGGATGAGGAGAAGGAGGAGGAGGAGGAGGAGGGAGAAGAGGAGGAGGAGGAGGAGGAGGAGGAGGAGGAGGAGGAGGAAGGAACCCTAAATAAGGAGCGAGGCCCCTTTTTTCCAGAAGTTATAACCTTCGACTTCCCGTCGAAAACATCAGGAAAGCCTGAGGCAAGCTGCGAAACACTCAAGGAACACGGAGCCCCTCCCCAACCAAAAGGGTTCCCTCTTCAGATCCCCGACTGTAAGCAGACACGGATCCCAGGATTCCCCATACGTTCGCCCATCTTCTGGATCGTCGTCTTCCCCTCCGTTGCCCACATGTTCCATATGTTCCTCGGCATCGACGATTCGTTGCGCACGTGTGCGTTCTTCGATCCCGGGGTGAGAGGGAGGGAGAGGGGCTCCAGAGAAGGCCGGCGGCTTCTGGACACCCCTCCTGGCCTCTGGGCACAAGACGAAGCCAGGACGAGGACAAAACAGATGAACCGAGATTAAATCGAGGACAGATCGGGGATAAAGGCCCCAAATAGAGGATAACTCGAAGATAGACCAGGACAAATCGAGGATAGATCGAGGACAGAAGCCAGCCCGCGAGGATAATTCGGGGATGAATGCCCCCAACAAGCCCCAAAGAGGCCCCCAAGAGGCCAAAAAGAGGCCCCAAAATGGACTCCAAGGCGCTTCAAGACTGCCCCCGAACAGCTCCCAAGACGCCCGCAAGAATCCCCAGATAGTGGCCGAGAAGCCCACGACGCCTCAACCGTGGACTCCCCGCCTCGTCAGGGGGTCGGCAGAATGGCGTAAGCCCTTGGATAAATCGAGGATCTCTGAGATCCAGCGGCCCTGTTGGAGGCCTGGAAGTTGGCACCAACACCAGCACAGGGGGTTGCCTCCACATGGGGAAGATGAGCCCAGATATCGGTCTTGGTGGTAATGTTTCGGTCACCTTGGAAGCCAGAAAATTACCACCATCACCGAGATCGGGATCGTCTTCCCTCGGTGGAGGCACACCGCCGATCTTGGTGTTGGTGTAAACCTCTACGCCAGCGGCTCTGCAGAATGTCTCGGGCGCCGCGGCCTTCTCGGAGCGTTCCGGAACGCTCTGAGAGCGTTCCGGGACGCTCTGGAACGGACTCGTCCTCGTCCCGGCCCCGCCCGGCAGAGGCCCTCCCCTCCCGGCCTCTGGGCAGCCCTCTCGGAAGCCGCCGGGTGCCTTCCAGAAGGCCCACGCCCTCTAAGAAGCCCCCCCCCCGCGGCTTCCTGGCACCCCAGAAATCTGGGCCCCTTCTCTGGAACAGGCCCCGATGTTGAGTTGTTTGGTTCACGGCCCAGAGGCCCGCTGAGGGCCCCGGGGGCCGAACCTTCGCAAAAGCCTTCGTCGTGATTCTTGCTCACGCCCCGAGGATGCCAGGGTTCTCAGAATCCCAGAGGAGGAGGAGGAGGAGGAGGAGGAGGAGGAGGAGGAGGAGGAGGAGGATATGGAAGAGGAGGAGGAGCCCCCCACGGCGCCACCCCCTCGTGGGCGCCGCCGGGATTCTCGATGCGCTGCACCAACGCCACCACCTGCTCGGCGACCGTGGAGGCGTCCGACCGCATCAGGCGGCTGTAGAGGTCCTCTCCCGTGGCTCAAGGATTGGGGTCCTGAGGGACGGGGTCCTGGAGGACGGGGTGCCTCAATCTGGGGACCCACCCTCTGACGCCTCCCCATCCTCAAGACCCCGTCCCCCCGGGCCCGATCTTCGAGCCACCGATCCTCTCGCCATCGCTCGGGCGTCCATGCCCTGTGTTTTTTTGTTCGGTTTCGTGCGTGGCTTCTTCGCCAAATGATCAAGGATGCTCCTCGAATGTCCTCGCCGAAGGAAAAATGCACACATGTCCGAGCGATGCCAAGTCCTTGAGGCCCGCAGACGAGGAGTCGTCGCCGCACAGCCGCTGGAGCTCCGGGACCTCGGCCACGTTGCGGCGGACCTCCTCCAGGGGGCGGACGTCGAGGGCGCAAGAGCGGCACGGAGGTAAACTCTTCGGGAGCGGCCAAGAGGGGGGGGTCCAAGACGGGGGGGTGCAAATCATGACCGGCGGCATGTGCGCGGCGCTGCGGGGGGGCCAGGGACGTAATGAAATGAGAAGAGGCGCCACGAAATCCCCCGCCATGATATTCACCCCCCCCCCCCTAGTCATCACCCCCCTCTTTTCCGCCCCCGAACTCTCGAGGCTCCGCGCGGAGCCTGCTGGACCGGCGCTGGGCCACCCCCCCCGGGCGGCGCCGCGCCAGGGAGGAGAGCCCAGCGCCGATCCAAGAAGCCCCGCGCGGAGCTCCGAAAGGTTTACGCTTAGGTCGGGCGTGTCCCCCTACAGGCCGATGTTGGGCGAAAAATGGCAAATACACCAAAAGCATACTCCAAAACTGTCACAAAATGGTCGAAAAATCGCCCCCTGCCTATCTTTTTACCATTCTGGAATACTCCCCCCTGTAGAGGGACGGGCCCGACTTCAGCTTCTGCTCGTGCCGCCGTTGCCTCCCTCGAGGAAGGCGCAGAGGGCCTCGAAGGCCCCCAGGGGGAGGCAGATCTCGGGCTTGTGGTTCGGGTCCTTGTATCTGTCGGGACTTGGCGGCGCCGACCCCAAAGGGGGTGGCGCGAGGGAGGCGGCACTCCCAGGAGGGCGGAGGGGCTCCTGGGAAGGCCCGGGGCCTGCTTTCAGAAGGCCCCGCGGGCTTCTCGGAAGGCTCCCCGCGGAAGCCCGGCGCCACTCCCCCCCGTGTGGGCGCCGCCAGGGGATACGTGTCGTGGAGGTACTCCGCCAGCTGCTTGTGGGGGTGCGCCTGGATGGAGAGCGCCTTGTGCACGGACAGCACCTTGAGGAGGAAGGGCAGGTTGCCCAACCTGGCGTCGCGGCCCAGCCAGAACTCTGGGCCAGAGGAACAAAAAGCGGCACAGACATACTCCAGACTTCGTAATATAAAAGGGAGGGGGTCTGGACCCTCCAAGACGAGCCACTTCAGACCTCCCCCGTGGGAGAACCCTCCAAAACATCGTCCCCAGACCCCCCCCAGGCCCTCCAGGATAGCCTGGAAGAGACCCCCCCCCGAAATGAGATCCCCCTCCCTTTGTTACGAAACCTGGAGTAACCCCTGGGAGCTCCGCGCAGACTTCCCGGATCGGCGCCGAACACCCCCGAGGCGGGCCCAGCGCCGACCCAGGACATCCGCGCGGAGCTCCGACTTGTACGCCCGACCTGGGTACGGGAAAAACATCGGTGCAGCCGGAGCTCGACCACAAGGAGCCTTCTTCAAGAAAACCCCACCCTGAGACCCCAGGGCGTCCATTGATTTCTGGTGTGGGAGCGTCGCGCTTCCCATAGCGGCACCATCGAAGAACCAAGAAACCCAGGGCACCCTGGAGGCAACCAGGGTGTTCCTTGGCATGGGTCTCCACTGCACGATGCCCGACAGCAAACGATTGTCCAAATCCGACAGCGGCCGCTGCTGTGGGCAGGCGGCTCCTATGCCTCGCATGTGGACACCGGCCAAGGCGACACCCACAGCGAACTGCGGCTGGTCTTCGCCCCCCTTCCAGCGGGCCCTGAGGGGAACGGGTCCTGGGCTTCGGTCGGCCATGTCCCCCAGCGGACTATGGACGAAAAATAAAAGATAGTCAACAACTACACCCAAAAAAATCAAAAATGGTCAAAACACAATGGCCCCCAGACCATTCTTGCCTATGTTTGAAGATTCTCCCTGTGGAGGGACAGGCCCGACCTGATCGGGGGCCCCACTGGGATGACCGTGGGGGGTCCTAAGTGGATAGGGGGGTTAAATGTGGATGCCAAGGTGGGTTATATCTGGCCCAACCTGGCTTATAAGTGGGTTACAAGTGCCCTAAGTAGCTTAGGGGGGTTAACGATCTGGGCTAGGTGGGCTCCGCCCACTTAGCCGAGTTATCGACCCCTCCCAAGCTACTTAGGGCCCGTGTAACCCACTTATAAGCCAGGTTGGGCCAGATAACTATAACCCACCTTGGCATCCACTTGTAACCCCCGTATCCACTTAGGAACCCCCACGGCCATCCCAGCAGGGGCCTTCCCCAAGGACGAGCTCCTTCCTCCGGCATCCTTCTCCGACGGCCCCTCGGGGCCCCCGGAGGGCCCCCAGAGCCCGAGAGCGACGACGAAGACCCCGGGGCCCGCCTCCCTCGGGACCCGCTTCTGGCGGCCCCCTATGATGGGCTTGTTTTCCACCACCACCACCACCGTAGGATGGGGTCCTCTTCTTCCTCCTCCTCCTCCTCCTCCTCCTCCTCCTCCTCCTCCTCCTCCTCTTCCTCCTCGTCTTCCTCTTCGTCCTCCTCCTCCTCGTCCTCCTCCTCCCCCCCTCCAACTTATGGTGGTGGTGGTGGAAAACACGCCCATCACCCTAGACGGGGTCGGAGCAGACGGGGTCGGAGGACGACGCCGCATCGCCGATGCATCGCCGATGCATCGGCGATGCGTCGACGCTGCACCGGCGATGCATCGTCGACGACGGCGATGCATTGGCGACGTCGTCGTGGAGCAAATCGGGCTCCACGTCGGGCCGCCTCGGCGATGCATCGGCGACTGTGGCGAATCTTTCTCCGACCCCGTCGACCCGAGAGCTTCTCCCCGGGGCGACAGAGCGCATGCCCGTGCCGCTCTCCTCCCTCGAGCTGGGTTGGCCGCGATCGTCTGCTTCAGGTCCGCCGTGACGCGCCCCCCCGCGCCGTCCGCGCTCTCCAGGAGCACCGCGGACGGCCCGTTCGGGTGCGTGCCCATCCACATCTCCGCGTACCGGGCGCTCCGGTCCAGGCGCCGATCCTCCGACTCGCACAGCTGCGCGACGAGCGACGGTTCGGGGGTCTCTCGAGGTGCCCCGGGCCAAAAGGTGCCCCAAGCTTTGCACCCCCCTTTCGGAGCCCCTGGGGCCCCCTGGGCCTCGTGAGGGGTGCGTTTTGGAGGCCCGGGGGGGCCTGGTGGAACATCCTGGGGGCACCTGGGGCCCTGGGGCGCGTCTAGCGCAACACCCGAGACGTATCCCACGGCTTGCCCCAGTCGTAGTTCTGGATCGCGGGTACGACCCGCAGCGCGCCCGCGACGGTGGTCCCGCCGCCACCGTCGGCGTCGGCCTTGTAGGACAGCAGGGCGTCCTGCTTGTCCCTGAGGTTCTTGCTGCAGACGCGCACCGGCGCGGAAAGCGTGGCATTGTCCGCTTGAGGGCCGCTCTGGGCGCTCAGGCGCTTCTCTGGCGGAAGCGCCACCTGGGCGGACAGCAGGTGTTGCCCCTCGCTCAGCCTCGCTATCTGCTCGCTCTGCTTCTTCAGGATCTGCTTGAGCTCCTTCTGGGTCTCCAGGAGGTCCCCCTGCGACTTCAGCAGAGCTTCGACCTCAGAGGCATCCCAAACAGGGTCGGGGTAGGTTTAGTCGCACCGCATCCCCGATGCACTCGCGACGCCGGCGTGAAGAAAGTCGAGCTCCACATGGAGCCGCATCCCCGACGCATCGGCGATGCGTTGCGGAGCGATCCTCCGACCCCATCGACGTACTCGGACCCCGTCTGAGGGGCCTGCAGTCGGACTTGATCGGGCAGGACACCCGAGGGGACGCCAGACGCAAGACTCTTCCGACGGCAGCGTAGCCCCAGAACACCAAGACACAAGGGTACACCCTGCGAAATGCTTAAGAAATCATGGGTTAAGAAATTCATAGTCTCAGAACTTGAATTAAAACCCAATATTTCGATTAAATTCTTAGGGTTAAAATTGAAACATTAAGAATAATTGAGACTCTGGCCGAAAACTTAAGTTTTCTTAAGCATCGCCTAATGTGTACACTCGATTTGGCATGGTCGACCCGCCAATCAGGACCGACGGTAGATCGGCGGCGAGCCCAGAGGGGAAGTGAGAAGGGGCGGGCCGTCTCAGAAGTGAAGGGGCCCCAGGACACACAAATAAATACACACAAATAAAACAATTCCCCATATTTTCCTACATTTTCTAGGTTTCTGTCTTCCCCCCCACTTCCCATATTTTCCCATATTTTCTGGGGAATCGAAGATTAATTGTGTCTGTGTGTTTTTTCCTCTCCTGAAGAAGGCTAGGACGGTTCCCGGTCTTCTGAGAGAAGTTCCCTGAGGCGTCCCAGAAGTCACGGGAAACCGCTCGGAAGGCGGGAGGGCTTCCGAGAAGCACCGCCGCCCTCTGAGAAGGCCTGCTCCTGCTCTGACTACCTACCAGACCACCCCAACCCAACCCGAAGACCCGAATTTCAGGTCTGGGAGGGTGAGGGCTCCACATGTGCTTTTCGAGGTCTCCCGACCCCCCCCCCCCCCACTGGAAATCGAGGGTAAATCTGAGCCTTCGGGTTGGGTTGGGGTGGTTTGGTGGGTGGTGATCCTCCCTTCCCTCCCGGGCGCACCGTCGAGCTTGGCCTGGAGGCCAGTCATGAAGGGAAACTGGGACACACAAATAAATACACACAAATAAAATGATTCCCCATATTTTCCCATATTTTCTGGGTTTCTGTCTTCCCCCCCACTTCCCATATTTTCCCATATTTTCTGGGAATCGCAGATTAATTGTGTCTGTGTGTTTTTTTTTCCCTCCTGAAGTTAACTCTGGCCTCCGGCGGCCGTGCGGGGCGATCTCCGGGCCCCCCCCAGCACGCCCGCGGCGAGGCGCAGCCGCTCTGCGAGGCGCCTCGGGGCCGCGAAGCCGCCGAGCACGGGCGAGGACGCCCGACGGCCTGGACGCCTCGAGAGCCCCACACCTCCGACGGGTGGAGACCTGTGAAGGGGCCCCAGGACACACAAATAAATACACACAAATAAAAAGATGCCCCATAGTTTCCCATATTTTCGGGGTGTTTGTCTTCCCCCCCACTTCCCATATTTTCCCCTATTTTCTGGGAAATCGAAGATTAATTGTGTCTGTGTGTTTCTTTTCCTCCTGAACCTGGGGTGGAGACCCTGCGAAATGCTTTAGAAACCATGGGTTAAGAAATTCATGGTCTCAGAACTTGAATAAAAACCCAACGTTCCCATTCGAATCTTAGGATTTACATTGGAACATTAAGAATAATCGAGACCCTGGCCGAAAACTTAAGTTTTCTTAAACATCGCCTAAGGTGGAGCTTGGCCTGGAGGCCAGTTATAACTCTGGCCTCCCGCGGCCTTGCGGGGCGATCCGGGCCCCCCCAGAACGCCCGCGGCGAGGCGCAGCCGCTGGGCGAGGCGCCTCGGGGCCTCGCGAAGCCGCCGAGCACCGGCGAGGACGCCCGACGAGCTTGGAGCCTCGAGCCCCACACCTCCGACGGGTGGACACCCTGCGAAATGCTTTAGAAACCATGGGTTAAGAAATTCATAGTCTCAGAACTTGAATAAAAACCCAAATTCCCATTCGAATCTTAGGATTTACATTGAAACATTAAGAATAATCGAGACCCTGGCCGAAAATTTAAGTTTTCTTATAAACATCGCCTAAGGTGTACACTCGATTTGGCATGGTCGACCCGCCAATCAGGACCGACTGCAGATCGGCGGCGAGCCCAGAGGGGAAGTGAGAAGGGGCGGGCCGTCTCAGAAGTGAAGGGGCCCCAGGACACACAAAGCAATACACACAAATAAAATGATTCCCCACATTTTCCTATATTTTTT
>CAUYUJ010022007.1:85182-90182 GCA_963575745.1 Prorocentrum cordatum
CATCATCAGCAGCATCATCATCATCATCATCAGCATCATCATCATCATCATCATCATCATCATCATCATCATCATCATCATCATCATCATCAGCATCGTCATCAGCATCATCATCAGCATCAGCAGCATCATCAGCATCAGCAGCATCATCATCATCATCATCATCACCATCGTCAACATCAGCATCATCAGCATCGCCTTCATCATTATCAGCAGCATCATCGTCAACCTCATCATCATCAGCAGCATCAGCATCATCATCATCAGCAACATCATCATCAGCAGCATCATCGGCATCATCATGATCAGCATCATCAGCTTCATCAACATTGGCATCATCATCACAATCAGCAGCATCGTCATCATGATCAGCAGCATCATCATCATCATCATCATCATCATCATCACCACCACCACCATCATGGTCATCATCATCATCATCATCATCATCGTCATCGTCATCGTCATCGTCATCGGCATCGTCATCACCGTCATCATCATCATCACCATCATCATCATCATCATCATCATCATCATCATCATCATCATCATCATCATCATCATCATCATCACCCCTTCCCCGCGCCCCGTCTGTCTCCTCGCCCACACCCCCTTCCCGTTCCCCGCACGTCTCAGACTTCGAGCTTCGAGCTGCGGACGGCTCCTGGTGACAGGTGTCCCTCCTCCGTCTCTTCTTCAACGTGTTGTCAGGCCACCTCTAGCCCGTAGCGTCCGAGATCGCGGCCAGCCTCGTGCAGCACGGCCGCGCTCAACAAGCACAGCAAAAACGAGACCCCAGCGAGCGAAACAAAAGCCCTCGAAAAGCCCCACGGAACCGCACGGAGTCGAGTGCTCCAGGAAGGCCAGGCACAGCGGCTGCGACCTGGCCCTGGACGGGGGAGGACGAGAAAGGCCCTCTGCCTGATGGCAGGAAAGTCGTACACCCTGCGAAATGCTTTAGAAATCATGGGTTAAGAAATTCATAGTCTCAGAACTTGAATAAAACCCAGAACTTCTATCAAAACCTTGGGATTTACATTCAAAAGTTAAGAATAATCGAGACTCTGGCCGAAAAAATAGGTTTTCTTAAGCATCGCCTAAGGTGTACAGACGCTGCCCCGCCCAGGACAGGTCGGCCAAGGGGGGACGAGATCACATCGGGATCCAGAAAATCTGCTAGGAACCATTCGGGGGGGCCAATGGGTGCCCCACAGGGGCACCCTAAAGAGCCCTTTTGTGGGTAAAAAAAACGACCCCGAACCCTTTAGGGAGGGGGCCCGAGTTAGGAGGGCCAAACATACTGGGGATAGGAGGTCTTTCCTGCAGGTATACCGAACCCAGCCGTCCAGATGTATCATCCCTACTGCAAAGAGGGGGACCTCAGTCAGCAGTGAGGCCACGCCTTCGTCATGTTATTAGGGTTAGGGGTTCTTTTGTTCTCGATGACTTGAGGGCCCTGCTCCTCACCCCCCATGTAGGCCACATCCCATTATCACCCGCCCGACGAAAGCGGCACCCACCGAGGGGGCTGGCTCCGGCTGCTCCCTGGGGAGGCTGCCCGGCGCCCGCGGGCGCGGCCCCCGACGGAGGGGTCCCGCTCCCAGGGCTTCCTCGAGGGTCCCGGTGGATCCTGCGGGGTGCCCTGGCAAGTTTTGTGGATGCCACGAAAATGGACACCCTAACGGTCCGATCATTGAATGTAAAATGTGTTTAACATGTCAGAGAAATGCTCTAAATAGGTTTAGAACATGCGTGTTACATGTTGAAAACATGTTTAACACATGTTTTAGACATCTGGAAATTATGTGGCAACATGCTTCCTCTCCATTGATCGTCCTCCACAAGGCAAATTCCTCAGCTCGGCGGCGGGCGAGGGGGGAAGTGAGAAGGAGAAGGCCTTCTCAGAAGGCGGTGGAACTTCTCAGAAGCCCTCGCGCCGTCTGAGAAGCTTTTGTCTGTCTTCGGGGGAGGCTTAGGAAACTTCTCGGAAGGCCGGGAGACTTCCGAACCTTCTGAGAAGACCTTCTCCTTCTCACTTCCCCCCCTCGCTCACCGCCGAGCCATCATGGGCATGCCTTTCAAATCCTCATGGCTTCTCGACCTCACTGGGGACGTGCATCGGCTGCCGCGGCAACGGACGACGCCGACGCCAAAGTCGCGGACGCCAACGGCGAAGACGAGGGCGACGACGCCGCCGAAGGCGACGACGCCGCCGAAGGCGACGAGGACGGCGACGACGACGACCACGACGACGACGACGACGTCCTTCGCAAGCATCCCGCACTACGCCAGGTACTCGTGGCCCGAACCGCCGAGGTTCGAACCTACAGGTGCTTCGACACGTCCCGGAGCCAGGCAGGAACAGAACGCAATCACAGGTTGGGAGCTCTTTGGTTTCATCCTCCCTCCTCCTCCGTTGGTGAGGCTTCGGGCTGCGCACAATGGCACAGACAGCCGCCCCAGGTAGTCGGGGACGCACTGACCCGGGTCAACGCAACCCTGGGTCAGTCAGGCCTCGCAGGATCCTACAGGATCCTGCAGGGCCCTGCACGCTAACCCAAGTCAATGCAGCCCTGGCCCCGCAGGATCCTGCAAGATCTCGCGCCCTGGCTGACCCCCGTTGGCACCGACCCCCTTTCCCTTCAGCCCCGAGGTAGCCCCCGCTGGCTTCAGCCAGCTCCCCCCGAGGTAGTCCCAGCTGGCCTCCTCGACAGGCCCGCGGAGCAGTCCAGGGCGGTCTCAGCACCCCGACCTCACGTCGCGCGATGACGCGGGCGCAGGCCTCCGCACCGCCCAGATCGCTCGCAACCTAGCGCGATCGCGGCTTCCCGATCCATCGCCAGTCGCTCGGTGCAGGCCCTGGGCGGCGCGTGACCTCGAACGCCTGGCACAAGCGCGAGGATCGCTCGCAACCTAGCACCATCGCGGCTTCCCGAGCCACCGCCGAGCGCTCGATGCAGGCCCCGGGCGGCGCTCCGCCTCGAACGCCCGAGCATGGCGTGGAGTCCTGGTCGTGGCCCCGGAGGCAGGACGAGGCTTCCCGAGACCTGCCGCCGCGACGGGTCCTGGCCGGGCTCGGCGACTCGAAGGGGTGCGGTTTGCAGAGGGCGTGGTTTGCAACCGGCACCCTGGGGAACATCCTGGGGGGCACCATATGGGGGGCGCGCGGGGGCCTCGACAGAGTTCTCCCGCGCCCCGAGGAGGCCCGACGAGGACAGCGTCGTGCCCCCCAGGCCCCAACGGTGTCGATCGCAGACCACACCCCGGCGTATCCATACCCATTGTAGTCGCCGACAGGCGGCATCATGGAATACCGACGGGGTCAGGGACTCGGACCCGTGCCAGGACAGCGCGCGGTCGCTGTCTCGGGGCGGCACGCCTTGGAGTGCCGAATACAGAGGGGGCCAGTCCACAAGAGACCCTCCACGAGAAACCCAGCCCTAAGACCCCAGGACGTCCATTGAGACTTCTGGTGTGGGCACCCTGGGCACCCAAGAAACCTAGGGCACCCTGGAGACAAGCAGGGTGTTTCTTATCCTGGGTTTCCACTGCAGGTGCGCCCGCGCCAGGTCTGACATCCTGCCCATCCCTCCCGCCCCTTCTCGGTGCGCCGATGCCCCCTCGATCCGCGGACGCGCGTCGTGGCCGACCTGGAACTCCACAGCGGTCCCCGTCGATGTGTGCGCGGTCGGAAAGGGGAAGCTGTGCACGCAGGAGGAGGAGAGAGGAGGAGGAGGGGGAGAGGGAGGAGGAGGAGGAGGAGGAGGAGGAGGAGGAGGAGGAGGAGGAGGAGGAGGAGGAGGAGGAGGAGGAGGAGGAGGAGGAGAGAGGAGGAGGAGGAGGCGGAGGAGGAGGAGGAGGAGCAGGGCGCTCCTTGGCATGGGCCTCCACTGCAGCTGCGAGCCCCACCGAGAGGCCCGAGGCCGGGGCCCTGCTGCGGAGGCCCGGCACCGAGGCTCGCCGAGCCGCGCCGGCGCGCGCCGCGAGCCTGCCGTACGCCCAGACCGGTGCCAACAGTCTACGCCACGAATGGTGGGCGTGTTTTCCACCACCACTACCATAAGTGGGAGGGGGAGGGGATCCTCCTCCTCCTCCTCCTCCTCCTCCTCCTCCTCCTCCTCCTCCTCCTCCTCCTCCTCCTCGTCCTCCTCCTCATCCTCTACCTCCTTCCCCCCTCCAACTCATGGTGGTGGTGGTGGTGGAAAACAGGCCCATGAACGAAAACCCGAGAGCGCTCGTCGTCGTCGTCGTCGTCGTCGTCGTCGTCGTCGTCGTCGTCGTCGTCGTCGTCGTCGTCGTCGTCGTCGTCGCCATTCAGGGTCGGCGGCGCTGGCCGTGAGGCCTTCGCAATATACACACACAGACACCCTCCCACGAACTCTGCATGTGCCTCCCTGTGATCTCAAATTCGCTGGCCCTCAGCGGTGATGTAGACACGGCCACCCTCCCCCTGGGGCCTAGGAACAGTCCAGTGGAGGGTGCCTGTGTACGTGTTGTACTGTGGCGGACAATCGGCTGCGCGCAGGGGGAAGGGGGAAAGCGCGAGAGGGCCCAGACCTTCTCGGATCATGAGAAAAACGTGGCGGGGCATGCTGTGCCTCGCTCGGCCCGGACCTCCTCGGATCCTGAGTTCTGTGATCTGCAGAAGAAGCGGCGGCAGTGTTTCTTGGCTCGCCTCGGCCTCTGGGGGGGCCCTCACCAGGCCTCGGGGCCGGCAAACAAAAAAGAATGGCTCGGGATGAAGAGAAGCGGGTCCCAGGGCAGGGGCCCAGGCCGCTGGGGGTCCACGCCACGAAAGGAATCCTGGCGTCGGGGGTCGGAGGGGTGGGCGGGCCACCTCCGCAGGCCGCCGGGGCTGCTCGGAAGAGCCGCTCGTCGGAAGGCCGGGGGCCTCCCGAGCCTTCTGGAGAGGGCCCGCCCCCCTCGGCCTTCCGTCCCCCCCTGGGCGCGCCACCGAAGCAGAGGCCCGGGGCCAGGGAGGCGGGGAGGAGGAGGAGGAG
>CAUYUJ010022007.1:92682-105182 GCA_963575745.1 Prorocentrum cordatum
TCCTCCTCCTCCGCCTCCTCCTCCTCCTCATTATCACCATCATCCTCCTCCATCCATTCCTTTTCCTCATGAAACAACTGTTCCCTGTCGCACCTCAGGCCCGTTTTAGGGCGGGGCCCGGCGTTTCGCCTGAGACTTCCTCACCATGTGTGACCCTGCAGCTTAAAAAATAGCAACAGTTTCACAGATTGAGGGCGGGTCGTTTTCAAAATGCGGCTCTCGCCTCAGCGCCGCGCACATTCGTTTAAAATTTGCAAGAGCTTCACGGATTGAGAGCAGGTGGCTTTCAAAATGCGGTTCCCGCACTAGCACCGCGCACAATCGTTTTCGAAATGTACACGACCTTCACGGATTGAGGGCGGGTGGTTTTCAAAATGCGGTTCCCGCCTCAGCGCTGCGTGCATTCGTTTCAAAAAATGACAACAACCTCACAGATTGAGGGCGGGTGGTTTTCGAACTGTGGCTCCCGCCTTAGCGCCGCGCACATTCGTCTTATAAAGTTGCAAGAGCTTCGCGGATCGAGGGCGGGCCGTTTTGAAATTGTGGCTCTCGCCTCAGCGCCTTGCACAGTCGTTGGAAAAAAACAAAAGCTTCACGGATTGAGGGCGGTTCCTTTTCAAAATGTGGCTCTCGCAATCGCGCCGCGCACACTATGCTTACACATCTGCAAAAACGTCGCGAACTCCCATGATCAGCGTACCAAAAACTAAGTCGGAACGACTCAGGATTATGAGGGCACAACAGCGACGTTGATTCGCAGTGTTGAAGTCTCAAGAATGATGTCCTAGCACGATTCAAAACCGTCAAGACGCAACACTCAAGTTGATCCATGACGTTGGAATACAGAGAACATTGCTTTGGCATGCTTCAAGGTCTTCAAACGGTTGTCTTCCAACGAGGCAGCTCCCTCAGTGGAAATGAACTGTGGTGGCGGCATGTGAAGAGGGAGCTTGGAGGGAGGGTGTATTCCATCATCGTTGATAACTCGTGGGTTTCCACTGGTCCTCCTCCTCCTCTACATGCGCAACTTGGGAGGCTGGGGACCAGCGACGCGGTCGGCGCGCAGGGAAAGGAAAGCGGATGTGCTCATTTTCCCCGAGACCCACGCGCTACCGAGCAGCTCCCATGACCTGTTGTACGATTGGCGAAAGGCTGGCTACACTGGTGTATTATCGGCGGCATACGAGTCGAAGGGCACGACCCAAGGCGGGCGGCATCACCACGGGGGCGCTGAAGAAGTTTCGCGCCCAGCCCCTTCGGCGCCTTGCGTCTTCACCTACTGATCAAGTGGGCCTGCGTGACTTGGACGGCCCACGCGATCAACCTGCCATCGATTTCCAGGATATGGTGGCCATGGCCTTGCGGGTTCAGGGCCAATCCCTGTTGGTGGTGGGAGTCTACACCCTGCGAAATGCTTAAGAAATCATGGGTTAAGAAATTATTAGTCTCAGAACTTGAATAAAAACCCAACATTCCCATTCAAATCTTAGGATTTGCATTGAAGCATTAAGAATAATCGAGACTCTGGCCGAAAATTCAAGTTTTCTTAGGCATCGCCTAAGGTGTACATGGCGGCGCCAGGGGGGCCCAAGGGCAACGCTTCTGAGCTGGCCCACGTGGGCACGCTGGCGTCGACCCTCAAGAAGCCGTAGCTCGTGATCGGAGATTGGAATACACCACGCGAAATGGTTAAGAAATCATGGGTTAAGAAATTCATAGTTTCAGAATCTGAATAAAAAAAAACCCAGAACGTCTATCAAAATCTTGGGATTTACATTGAAAAGTTAAGAATAATCAAGACTCTGGCCGAAAACTTAGGTTTTCTTAAGCATCGCCTAAGGTGTATGACGCCCCATAAGAGCTATCCTCGTCGGGGTGGCTGGCCTTAGTGAGCGGCTCCGTCGCCTTGCCCAGCAACACTGACTACACGCGCACAATGGGACGAGGTCGCATGCTGGATTTCGCCGCGGCATCGCCCTTGGCATTGGCTTGGATTGATGGGCTCCAGGCGGACCCCCAGGCGATCGGAGAGGCTGGCAAGGCGCACTGCGGCCTGGAGCTCACGCTGAATTTCGGCGCAGCAGGGCGCAGGCTTGGATGCTTCACATTCCTCTGGCTTTCCCGCGCCCTCCTCGGCCCAAGATCAAGGCTGACCCTTCCAGCAGGAGGTCTAGAGCGAAGGCCGAGGCGGAGGCTTGGAGGGCGGCGCGGCCGCAAACTGATATCACGCCGTCTCCTCCGCAATGGGGCCCCAGGCGAAGGTTGGCCATAAAGAGCCCACCCCCCCTGCAGTACGCCCTGTGGGGGGAGGACGAGGATGACTTCTTCACGGACGATGGGGGCACGGATGTTCCTGAGGGGGAGGCTGAGCAGGTGGCCGCCTCCGACACTGAACCCGACCTCGACACCCACGCATCTCTCCAGAGTGGCTGGACGGCGGGCATGAAGAACCTTTTGTGGCAGCAGGTGGCGCCCTCTCGGTCTTCAGCCACGGTTCCTGATGTCATTTCTAACACGCTGGCGTTGAGGGCTGCAGGCGCAGAAGCTTTGTCTTTGGGTGTGCAGTTCGCCGACCGGGTCAGCACCATGGACTTGTATTATTTGGATTTGTATGAGGTCGACCCGTTGGTTCGCAAGCAGCACCATGGGCGTGCTCAGGTCAGGGAGCCTCGCCTTGGTGAGTATAAGGGAGCACAGCAGTACCTGACCACGTCCCACCCCAGCTCGAAGCGGCGGGCACATGTTGCGAACTTCTTGGGCGAGCTGGTGGTCAGAGGGGCAAGGGGCATCTCCCTCGCGCACGGCACCTGCGAGGATTGCTGAAGGAAATGGCTGGATCCATTCCGATTTCGCAGATAGTGCCGCTCCCAGCTCGCCGTCGGGGCCGATGGGTTCGAGGTCTGCGATGCCTGGAGCATGCCACGACCGATCACATCAGGCAGTTTGCTGAGGGCGCGGGGAAGGCCCCCCCGATCAGGCCCAACGCGCCGCCGCTCGTCAGCGGCGCCAGCCTTTCCGGGACTGGGTTCATCAGCAGGCTGCGCGGGGTCGCGGCGCTCTACACAGGCATGTCCGCGACGCCACCGCGGGGGTCAGCGAGCTCAGGATCGACGGAGAGACGTCCTGGGATGCAGCGTCGGTGATGGAATGCAAGGCCAGAGTTTGGAGCAAGCTATGGACGCCTGCTGACTACGACGACGAGGAAGCGTTGTCTATATCGAGCCCGACAGCTGGCCATGGATGATACGCTGGAGCCTCTCACACTGGATCAGCTGGAAGATGCTCTCCGACATATACCTCCTCGGAAGGCTCGTGGCAGCGAGGCGGTGGGGCAGCGCGACGCCTGGTGGCTGCCTGAGGCGGGCCGTTCAGAATTGGTTGCTCTGTTTCATGCTATAGAGTCACAGGTCGCGCGGCCGCGGCATTGGCCGCCCGCTCTCATTGTTCTGCTGCGCAAACCTGATGTGCGCAAGGACCGCGCCATAATGAAGGGGAACTGGGACACACAAAGAAATACACACAAATAAAAATATCCCCCATATTTCCCCATATTTTCTGGGCTTTTGTCTTCCCCCCCACTTCCCATTTGTTCCCATATTTTCTGGGAATCGCCGATTAATTGTGTCTGTGTGTTTTTTGTCCCTCCTGACATAAGCTTGCTCACTTGGCTGGGTCGTCTGTGGAGCCGCATGCGGTCTCGGCCCGCGGAGGTGCGGGCCGCGGCCCGCCCTGGCCCTTGGGACGCCGCGGTCCGAGGCAACAGAGCTCTGCGGGAGGCGTTGCTCAGGTGTTTTGCGGACGAAGCGGCTGCGTCGTCGCTTCTCCCTGAGTATTGCTCTGCCTCGATTTGTTGGGATGTCGAAGCCTTTCGTGACACCATCAGGTGGGAGCGCGTTGTCGCCCATGCGATGGATCTTGAGTTTCCGCCGCACCCCCTGGCCCTCGAGGGCATCCTCCACAGGGGGCCCAGGTCGTTACGGGGCGAGGGCTGCTACGCCCAGCCGATCATTCCTCATGGGGGGCCTCGTGGCTGGTACACCCTGCGAAATGCTCAAGAAATCATGGGTTAAGAAATTCATCGTCTCAGAACTTGAACTAAAACCCAACATTTCTATTACAATCTTAGGATTTACATTGAAACATTAAGAATAATCGAGCCTCTGGCCGAAAACTTAGGTTTTCTTAAGCATCGCCTAAGGTGTACTCGGAGGGCCCGATTTTTCGAGATGCCCAGATGTTTTTGCTTTGCGAGCAGGCCTGAGCCAGTAGTGCTCCCGTTGCCCTCCGCACGTGGATCGACGACGTCACGCAGCGGGCCGAGGGGCTTAGGCGAGATGTACACCCTGCGAAATGCTTAAGAAATCATGGGTTAAGAAATTCATAGTCTCAGAACTTGAATAAAAACCCAACATGTCTATCAAATTCTTGGGATTTACATTGAAACGTTAAGAATAATCGAGACCCTGGCCGAAAAAATAAGTTTTCTTAAGCATCGCATAAGGTGTAATCCGTGAATTGGTCCGTACTGGTTCCGTTTTTGTCGAGGGTTGTGCTGGCGAGCGACTTCAGCTCGCCAGCAAATCCACGATCGTGACGTCTGAGCTTTCAGTGGCACGAGCTATCCAGGCTGGGCTGGGATCGAATGGCATCCAGGCCCGAGGTAGTGGGGTCACGGGGTCCAGGCCCCGATGCTCCAAGCGTTTGAACCAGGCTCATCGGCGAGCCCTCCGAATTAGCAAGCTGGCATCGGTGGCTCCTCGCAAGATCGGGGCGCGGTTGATCCTCACTGGTGCTTTGCCGCAGGCGCCCTACGCCTGGAAGGTCTTTGGGGTCGCGCCCTCGGTCCTCCATAAGCGGCGACGAGCCCTGGCCAGCTCTCTCGCCCGCGGCACGGCGGGACGGTGTTTAACCGCTCTTCTGGCTGTGGAAGCTCGGAGAAAGGACCCCGCATTTTTTCAGCAGTGTTCCAGTTGCTGAAGTCGTGGTTTCAGATCGTGGCCTCTCTGCCAGGAAAAAATGCGGCTCGCATGCTCGCTTGCTGGGGAGACACGGTCGCTCGGATGTCTGATTTGGGCCCCTCCCGCCGGTGGCATACTGTTCGTGGGCCTGTCTCGGCGGTTGTGGCGACGATGTTGGACCTGGGATGGAAGCTCGAGGAGGGCCCTTGGTCTTGGGTGGCTCCTGGGGGCGATGCTTCTGCTGTTCCCGACGAGCTCCGATCCCAGGCTTATATGACGTCGGACTTCAAAGATGAGGTCGCTCGCAATATAGAAAACCGTCTGTGGAAGGCCGCTGCCACCTACAGACACGGGAGTGGTGCCGATAATGGTGTGGATTTGACGGTGGCGTGGAAGCATCTGGCCTCTCTGCGTCGCAAGTCTGTCCAGAAATGGGGTCTCCTCCGCTCCGTTCTAACGGGGGGGGGGACGCGGGCTCGCACCCTGGCGCGTGGGGGCGAGACCGAAGAGTCCTGCCCCAGATGTGGTACAGGCCCTGAGACGCACATCCACCGTTTCTGGGAATGCCCGTGCAAAGATGAGTTTCAGGAGATCGATCATGCTTTCGCCAGGAGTTCTGCAGCCGCCTCCATCGATTTGCCTTGTTTCTGGTTTCGCGGCCTCGTGCCCCGATCTTGGACCGAGGTGCCTCCTCCTCCCGATGACCCGCTCTCCGTCGTTTCTGGTGTGTTTCCGTGTCTTGGTGGGGGAACTCGCATCTGGGGCGCTGGAGACGCGAGCGGGGGGGAGTTCTCGAGGGACAAACGTCTGAGGAGGGTGTCGTGGGGTGTCGCGATGTTTGAGCATGATGTTTTAACTTCCCCGTTGGCTTTGGCCGATTCTAGTTTACAATTTGCGCGCGGGGTGGCATTGCAGGTAAGCAGTCTCTCAACCGAGGAAATCTGATGGCTCTCGTTGTTGTCCTGGAGGCCGCCCAGAGCGGCTCGAGTCTTGGGTACCTGTGCGACTCCGCCTATGTAGCTCAGGGCTTTGAGCACATCCAGGCTGGCCTCCAGGAGCGTGTTCTGACCCACGTCGACTTGTGGGGGCGTGTCCAGAGCGCTCTGTCCCGCCTGGGCGGGGTGGCTCTCGTTCAGATCCCGAGCCATCTGTCTGTCGCCGAGGCCCTGGCTCGGGGTCTCAATCCTGGCGCGGTGCTGGCGAATGCTGTGGCGGATCAGGTCGCAGGCCATTTTGCCACCCTCGTCCAGGTGCCGTATGGACAGTCCGCCTCTGTGCGTTTTGCGGACGGCCTCGCTCGTAAAGTGCAGAACCATGTCGTGGCTGTCATGGGGGATGTGCTTGAGAAGGAAGGCCGCCATCCATCCCGTCCCCCCAAAGTGCGGGTTCGGCAAACGGCTCGGAAGCGTCTCCGTATGGCTGCGGGTTCCGCTGATCATAAGTGTGCGATGATATGTGGAGATTTCGCCCGTTGCCAAGCTTGCGGATGCTCCGCATCGGCTTCTGAATTAACGGCCTTTATGTCATCTCCGTGCTATCCGATGGTATGGTCGGGAGGCGTGTTCAGACCGTCGGCGGCCATTTGTGTGAGAGGCCGACTGGTCCACCCGTCTCATGATGTGGCTTATTGGCCAGAGGCCGATATGTTGTGGTGTCTTGTCTGTGGGTCGTATAGTTCATCCCACCTGCGTGATTTGTCTGATGATGCACCAGGAGGGTCACCAGGGCGGGTGTCCAGACCCTGGCCAGGATCTCCCAGGGCAAGGTTCCTGGTAGCTGTGCATGGGGGAAGGAGGGGAGAGCCAGAGCGGTAGTTTGGGGGTGAGTGGTGCGAGAGGGGGGAGAGCGGCGAGCGCGCGCGCGGCGCCCCGCCGTGCGGCGGCGGCGCTCCTGGAGAGCGACGGCGTGGCCGTCGCTCACAGGCGCGCGCCCCGCCGCCGCCCCGCCTCCGCCCCCCCGCCCGTGGCGCCTCCCCTTCCTGCTCCCCCTGCGTTGCGTTAGCTGCTGCGTCACTGGTCATTGCGACCGCTTGCTATATATATGTATATATATATATACATATATATATATATGAATATATATATATATTATATATATATGCACTCATCCTCCTCCTCCTCCTCCTCCTCCTCCAATTCCCCCCCCCCCTCTCCTCCCTCCTGTTCATCCTCCCCTTCCTCCTCCTCCTCCTGCTCCTCCTCCCTCTTCCTCGTCGTCCTCCTCCTCCCCCTCCTCCTCCTCCTCCTCCCTCCTCCTCCTCCGCCTCCTCCGCCTCCTCTCCTCCTCCTCCTCCTCCCTCCTCCTCCTCCTCCTCCTCCTCCTCTTCCTCCTCCTCCTCCGTTCCTCCGTTTCCTCCTCATCCTCCTCCTCTGTCCTCCTCCTCATTATCCTCCTCCTCTCTCCTCCTCCTCCTCCTCCTCCTCCTCCTCCTCCTCCTCCTCCTCCTCCTCCCCCTCCTCATCCTCCTCCTCTCATCCTCATCCTCCTCCTCCTCCTCCTCCTCTCCTCCTCATCCTCCTCTCCTCCTCCTCCTCCTCCTCATCATCATCATCATCATCATCATCATCATCATCATCATCATCATCATCATCATCATCATCATCATCATCAGCATCATCATCATCATCCGCATCATCAGCAGCATCATCCTCAGCATCATCATCATCAGCAGCATCATCATCAGCATCAGCATCATCATCATCGGCATCCTCCTCCTCCTCCAGACCAGTCCTCCTCCTCTTCTTCCTCCTCCGCCTCCTGTGTCGCCTCGGTCTCTCCGTCCTCCTCCTGCTCCTCCTACTCATCCTCAGCCTCATCCTCCTCTTCCTCCTCCAGACCAGTCTTCCTCTTGTTCATCCTCTTCATCCTGATCCTCCTCCTCCGTTCTCCTTCTCCTCCTCCTCCTCCTCCTCCTCCTCCTCCTCCTCCTCCTCTTCCTCCTCCGTCTCATCCTCGTGCTCCTCCTCTCCCTCCTCCTCTCCCTCCTCCTCCTCCTCCTCCTCCTCCGCCTCCTCCTCATCCCTCCTCCTCTTCCTCCACTTCCTCATCATACTCCTCATCCTCCTCCTCCTCGCCCTCCACCTTTTTCCTCTGTTTGTTTATATCTTCCTCCTCCTCCTCCTCCTCCTCCTCCTCCTCCTCCTCCTCCTCCCCCTGCGCCTCCTCTTCCTCCTCATCATCATCATCCTCATCCTCCTCCTCCTCATCGTCATCTCCCTCCTGTTCCTCCTCCTCATCATCCTCCGCGTCAGCATCATCAGCATCAGCATCATCATCAGCATCATCATCAGCAGCATCATCATCAGCATCAGCAGCAGCAGCAACATCACCAACGCCATCACATCAGCATCATAATATTCATCAGCAGCAGCAGCATCATCATCAGCATCAGCATCACCAGCACCATCACGATCATCATCATCAGCATCAGCATCATCAGCAGCAGCAGCATCATCCTCAGCAGCAGCAACAGCATCACCACCATCATCATCGCCAGCAGCATCATCAGCATCAGCATCATAATCAGCATCACCATCATCAGCTGCATCACCAGCATCAACATCATCAGCAGCAGCATCTGCATCACCATCACCATCACCATTACCAACACCAGCATGATCGTCATCATCAACAGCATCAGCACCATCAGCATCATCAGCAGCAGCATCATCATCGTTCCCTTGCCCTTGTGCATAACCCCTTTTCCGTCGCACCCCAGGGCCGATCAAAAGGGCGGAGCAGCCGCTTCGCCTAAGATGAAACACTGGCGGGGGAAAAGGTTACTCAGTGATGCATCCAACCCTTACAATATGGAGAATAGCTATAGGACCGATCACTGCAAACAGACATGTTGAAGGACCCGGAGTGCGCATGAGCTTCCATAAATACGCAAGAAAGCATGCAGGAGTACGCAAAATAGAGACGGAGACAGAAGCATACACAGGGGCGTGGAGGAGGGCCATACAAGTTCGATAACAGCAACAGCGCCGAGCGAGACCTACGCGGAAAAGAACAGCGCCATGCGCTCGCTCTGTAGAAGAACAGCGCGTCGGGCTGAGCGAGGCAAGCGCGCGGGGTGGCATGGCGGGCCAGAAGCGGCTGAGAATGGGAAACCACGCGGGCAAAAAAATAGCGCCATGCGCTCGTGGCACAGCGGCTCCCTGCGAGCTGCGATGCGACAGCGCCGAACGCTGCGTTGCGGGACAGCGCCGCGCGATGGGAACCCCTGCCATTGTGGATGCGAACTCCCAGGAGCCCACGGAAATGGCTCGCCCGAACGGGGTATCGTGGCTTACCACTGGCGGAGACAGCTGCGCACTTCGCAGCCCCCCAGGTAGCAGCGACGTCCCAACGGGATCGCCGTGTAACTCCCCTCCGCGCGACCTCACAGGAACCCACGGAAGTGGCGACAGCTGTGCACTTCGCAGCCCCCCAGGGAACCGCGAGGTCCCAACTGGATCCCCGTGCAACTCCCCTCCTCGCGATCTCCCAGGAACCCACGGACGTGGCGACAGTTGCGCACTTCGCAGCCCCCCAAGGAACTGCGAGGTCCCAACGGGATCCCCGTTAAACTCCACTCCGCGCGACCTCCCAGGAGCCCACGAAAGTGGCGACAGGGCGACAGCTGCGCCTTTCGCAACCCTCCAAGGAGCCGCGAGGTCCCAACTCGATCACCGTGTAACTCCACTCCGCGCGACCTCCCCAAAGCCCACGAAAGGTGCAACAACTGCGCACTTCGCAGCACCCCAGGGAACCGCGAGGTCCCAACTAGATCCCCGTGTAACTCCTCTCCGCGCGACCTCCCAGGGGCCCACAGAAGTGGCGAAAATTGCGCTCTTCGCAGCCCACCAAGGAGATGCGAGGTCCCAACTGGATCCCCGTGTACATCCCCTCCACGCGATCTCCAAGGGGCCCACGAAAGTGGCGAAAATTGCGCACTTCGCAGCCCCCCAGGGAGCCGCGAGGTCCCAACTGTATCCCGTGTAACTCCACTCCGCGCGACCTCTCAAGGAGCCCACGGAAGTGGCGACAGTTGCGCACGTCGCAGCCCCCCCAGGAACCGCGAGGTCCCAACTGGATCCCCGTGCAACTCCCCTCCACGCGACCTCCCAGGAGCCCACGGAAGTGACGACAACTGCGCACGTCGCAGCCCTCCAGGGAGCCGCGAGGTACCCCATCCCAGGAGCACACGAGAGAGGCAGAGTCACAACGGTGCTGCAACGCAAGCGGGACGACGGAGAGAGGGGAGGAGGGCGATGAGGAAGTGGGGACAGGAGGCAGGAAGTAGGAGGCAGGAGGCAGGAGGCAGGAGGAGAGGAGAGGAGAGGAGGAGGAGGAGGAGGAGGAGGAGGAGGAGGAGGAGGAGGAGGAGGAGGAGGAGGAGGAGAGGAGAGGAGAGGAGAGGAGAGGAGTGGTGGAGGAGGAGAGGAGGAGGAGGCAGGAGGCAGGAGGCAAGAGGCATGAGGCAGGAGGAGGAGGAGAGGAGAGGAGTGGAGACCACAGTGCTCCATGCAAAACGAGAACCCAACACGGGAGGATTGGGACAAACTCCCGGAGGCAGGGCGGGTGGTGTTCAACGTGTGGTTCTCGCGGAGTTGCCGGAGTCTTACGGACGGGGGGCAGGGCGTGTTCAAAATGTTGTCTCGCCTGAGCGCCGCGCTCAGGTGCCTCTAAAATTCCAGGGGCTTCGCCGACGGAGGGCGGTTCCTTTCCGAGATGTGGCCCTCGCGTCAGCGCCGCGCACGTGTCTTAGTAATCTGCAGGAGGTTCCCGGATGGAGGGCGTGTCGTTTTCAGAATGTGGCCCTCGCCTGAGCGCCGCGCACATACGTTTAGGAACGTGCAAGGGCTTCACGGATGGAGGGCAGTTCCTTTTCGACAAGTGGTCGTCGCATTAGCGCCGCGCACATTCGCGCTACGAGCTTGCAACAATTTCAAATACTCTCTTGGTTACCGTCACAGAGACGGAGACGGAAGGAAGCACGATATCGCACTGTCAGGGCGCAACCATTACGTTGATTCGTGGCGTTGATGTCCCAGGAACGGTTTTTTGGCACCATTCAGGATCGCCAAGACGCAGCAATAACGGTGATTCGCATCGTTGAAGTCCCGGGAATGATGCTCTGGCGAAGCTGCAGTTGTTCAAACGGTTGCCTTCCAACGGGCCACTTCCTTCTGTATACATGCACCCCTGTAGGGGCTCATGACAAAGGAACTTGGAGGGAGGTGTTATTACAATAACGCTGATGAGTATTGGGGTCGCCTTTTGGTTCTCCTCCTCCTCCTCCTCCTCCTCCTCCTCCTCCTCCTCCTCCTCCTCCTCCTCCTCCTCCTCCTCCCTCTCTCCTCTTCCGCGTCCTGCTCCTCCTCGGTGCCTCCTCCTCTTCCTCCTCTTCTTCCTGGGTCGGCGGCGCCCGCTGCCTTCAGGGCGGCGTTCTGCTTCACCAGCCTGTGGTAGAGGACGGTGAGCTCCTCCATCTTCTGGTCCCTCTGCGAGGCCTCGGGCACCCAGTGCCGGGGAGGAGAGTGGAGTCCACTCTCCTCCTCCTCCTCCTCCTCCTCCTCCTCCTCCTCCTCCTCCTCCTCCTCCTCCTCCTCCTCCTCCCCCTCCCCCTTTCCCCTCATCCTCTTCCTGCTAATTTAACAGGACGCTGGCAATGAGAAACGATCTCCTGTAATCGAGGTGAAAAGAAGGGTAGCGACCGTGTCCTGCGATAAACTTGAACCACATGCCAGAAACTCCACGGTTGCAAGGGTCCCATCTTGAAACGGCCTCCCTCGACCTGGTGCTCCAGGTCGGGCCAGCTACGTGCAACTTCCTACGTAGATTCGCATGCAGCTGAGAGGAGCTGGGGCTAACTCAACACGCAGGTGGCGTTGGCGAATGGACAACACAGCGTTGCAACTTGCACATAGCAAAGCGATGCCTAGCCTAGCTAGCGCGCACGTGAGGCACAAGAGACAATACGCAAATAGCAGGTGTTGGCTTACGTTCTAGACATGCCGAACATAACATAATGGCACAAAAGGTCGCTAGCGATAGGGCGGAATCTCCGCACTGCTTTCATCTGCCCCGCAAAACGCTGTCATACACCAAAATGAGGCCACGCTGGTCAGAGCGCGAGTGGCCTTGAAGACAAAACAGAGCATGAACATGCATCACGGCTCACTGTCACCCATGGGGAAATCGAAAGGTACCGGTACCGCTGCGGCCATGGGGAAACCGAAAGGTACCGGTACCGCTACCCCCTGGACCTCTCCCGGGGTGCGCTCTGACCAGAACTTCGAGGCGACCACAGCGGTGGTGACGAGGGGGCCTCCCAGGAGGCCCAGAAAGGGGAAAGCGGTCGAGGGGTAGCGGTATGGGTACCTTTTCCTTCTCTGAACTCATCCCTTCCTGGCGCGATAATCGGGTCGGGCGAAAGGGGGGGATAGCAAAGGGGGGGTTTGAGAATCAGCTCGCGTAGCTGATTTTCCCGGCGCCTCCCGGCGCCGGAGGCGGCTATGTATCGAGGAATGGGCCCCTCGGTGAGGCCGAAACGAG
>CAUYUJ010022007.1:120182-130005 GCA_963575745.1 Prorocentrum cordatum
ACCCCGGATCCACTCCTGACGGTCCCGGGCCCCGGACACGGCCCCAGGGGACCGACAAAGGCCAAAAGCCCTCGCGATCCGAGCATCTCGAACCTGGAAACCCGTGCTGGGCCATCTCAGACCCCCAGGCGGCTCCCAGACGAGAGCATGATCACGGAGGGCCGCTAGGCGGCCCCACGAGACGAGCTCCTCGCGCTCGCTGGCCAGCTCGGCAACCTGCGGCCGACGGGTCGGGCGCGGGCGCAGAGCACCGCCCGCCGCGCCCGCCCCGGGTGCCCCCCGCCCCCCCTCCTCATCTGGAGGCCTCACAGCTCGGTGGCTCTCAGAGGAGGAGGAGGAGGAGGAGGAGGAGGAGGAGGAGGAGGAGGAGGAGAGGAGGAGGAGGAGGAGGAGGAGGAGGAGGAGGAGGAGGAGGAGGAGAGGGGATCCAAGGGCCAGGTGCCGCAAGCAGCGCGGATCCACCCCTTGGCTCCTTGCCTATCCCCGGGGGCCCCACCTCTCAAGACCCCATTCTTGAGGCCTGCCTCCGACCCCAAGTGTGGCCCGAGTAACCATCGGGGATGGACAGACCTCCCTTTAGTAAAACGTGGTTTAGTGAAAACGACTTCGGGCCCAAACCTGGCGGGCGCAAGCCTGGAAAATAACGGCCACGGCGCCCTCTCGAAAACCGAAAACGGACAATTCACTAATCGACGTGTCACTATTGGGGGTTCTGTCCACCCCCGAAACCAGATGGAGTCGGAGGATCGCGCCGCATCGCCGGTGCGTCGGCGATGCAGCGGCCACGTCGGCGATGCATCGGCGACGCCGGCGTGGAGGAGATCGGGCTCTGCATCGCGCCGCATCGCCGACGCGTCGGTGATGCGGCGCGATCCTCCGACTCCATCTGGTTACTCGGGCCACACTTGGGGTCGGAGGCAGGCCTCAAGAATGGGGTCTTGAGAGGTGGGGCCCCGGGGATAGGCAAGGAGCCAAGGGGTGGATCCGCGCTGCTTGCGGCACCTGGCCCTGGGGATCCCCTCTCCTCCTCCTCCGAGCCCACCTGCTCCGACCCCAGCTGGGGGGCCAAGACACGCGCGCACAACGCGCGCGTACGCACAAAGAACACACCGCGACTCCCCTCCGCCAGCCGGTGCGTGGCGACGTGCTGCAAGTGACGCGCTGGGGCGCGGCCCCATCGAGAGCGAAGGGGGGCGGGGGGCGTGGCCCTGAAATCTCGACAGGCATTGCATTCAAGACGAGGCCAAGACGAGGATAAAATCGGGCGACGATAAATCGGGGATCCCTGAGTTCCGGCGATTCTGGAGGATGTCTCGGGCGCCGCGGCCCTCCCAGAGCGTTCCGGTACGTTCTGGGAGCGTTCCGGAACGCTCTGGAACGGATGTATCCTGGTCATAGTCTTAAGTCGGGCCTGTCCCCCTACCAGGCCGATTTTGGACGAAAAATAAAAAATACATCAAAAATACTCAAAAAATGTCAAAAGATCGTCCCCAGACAATTTTTTAACTATTTTTGAATAGATTCCTCCTATGGAGGGACAGGCCCGACTTAGTCCTGGTCCCCTTCCGAGCATTCTTGAACGCCGTGGGCCCACCTCAGCGCAGCTTTGCCGACCGTTCGGGGCTCGTCTCACCTCCGCGGTGCGGGGCGAGAGACCCAGCCAACAAGCCCGCGGGGTACAGCACTGCTGGCCGCACAGCCCTGAAGCGGGCCCCGGGAACAGGCCCGGTTTGCCGACTTTGCTGCCAGTTGCGGCGCCGTTATTTTTCCGGTTCCGTGGCCGTTTTTGTTGCCGGCTCCGGTTCCCGTGCTAATCCTGGAGACGGTGTGTTGCCATGTCTGGTTGCCTCTTTTGTTACAGCTTCCATGTTCCAGAAATATGTTTGTCAGAAGCGGTGAAGAATAGGGAGCCCACAAAAGACGTACGCGCCCAGCTACGTACATGAACACGGCCCCTTCACCCGCCAGACCGGCCGCGTGATACGAACATCCGCGCAATGCGAGATCTCGAAAACAGCGTGGATTCATGTACGTGTACGTCCTTCTTTCGCTCCTGAAAAAAACAAAAAAAACAAAAAAAAAAAAAAAAAAAAAAAAAAACAAAAAAAAAACTGCCTGTCCTCGCTGTTTCTGGGGCCCATTCAGGCACGGCCTGCCCTGTCGAGTGCGCCCCGCCAGGCCGCCGGCGAGGTCCCACGAGAGCGGCCCCCGGAAGACGAGGTCGAGGGGCAGGGCTGCGAGGGGAAAACAGGCAACCCGCCCAGAAGCTGAGGACTGCTGGGCTGACCGTGGGTGTTCCTAAGTGGATAGGGGGGTTACAAGTGGATGCCAAGGTGGGTTATATCTGGCCCAACCCGGCTTATAAGTGGGTTACAAGTGCCCTAAGTAGCTTAGGAGGGGTCCATAACTCGGCTAAGTGGGCGGAGCCCACCTAACCCAGATCGTTAATCCCCCTACGCTACTTAGGGCACTTGTAACCCACTTATAAGCCGGGTTGGGCCAGATATAACCCACCTTGGCATCCACTTGTAACCCCCCTATCCACTTAGGAACCCCCACGGTCAGCCCAGTGGGGGTTCGTTCAGGGCTTGACGACTTCTGCCGTCCCTCGACTCGCGACTCGCGCCGAGGCGGCCACGACCTGTCCCAGATGCGCCTGGAGGTCTCTGGACCTACCTGGGCTTACCCAGACTTGCCTGAACGACGATCAGAAACGGATCTTACGCGCGAGATGACACAGCGGCCTTGCGCGGCGGCTTACGCGGGCCGCCAGAGCTGCACGCCACACGGAAGACGAGGGCGCTTACGCGCGACCTCACGCGGGGAGCAGGCGCGCCAATGTCTGCGCAGTTGGACCCGTTTCGTTTTCGTCGCCCGCCTGGATTACCTAGACTTAGTTTCGTTGACCTTGATTTGTCTGGACTGATCTGGTGGGCCTGTTTTCCACCACCACCACCATAAGTTGTTCGGGAAGGGTGCCCTCCTCCTCCTCCTCCTCTTCGTCCTCCTCCTCTTCGTCCTCCTCCTCGTCCTCCTTCTTCCCCCCTCCAACTTATGGTGGTGGTGGTGGAAAACGCTCCCATCATGATCCCCACAAGTCGATTGGCGAGACGTCGTCAAGCCCTCAATAATGGATCCCCGACCCGCGAGCCGTCCCGCCCGCCCTCCCCTGCCCCCCCCCCCCCCCCCCCAGGGCGACAGGCCAGAAGCTGGGGGGAGCCTGGCTCCTCACCCATTAGGGGGCGACGAGATCTATACATATCCACTGCTCCTGGCCAGGCCCATCCTGGGCCCAGGAGCTGTGTATATGCCTCCCTGGCCAGGCCAGGAGGGCGTATACACAGCTCCTGGGCCCAGGATGGGCCTGGCCAGGAGCAGTGGATATGTATAGATCTCGTCGCCCTAATCAGGGGGAGGGGGGCTCATCATGTCGACGGTATTTCTCGAGAGGGTTAGGAGGCAACTGCTGGCTGGGTGGCCTTCGCCGGAAGGACCAGGGAGAACCAAGCCCCACTGGGGGGCTGCTGCGCCGGATGAGGCCGCGGATTCAGCGGGCGCAAGCGGGGTTGAGCCAGAGAAAGCTGGATTGAGCGGGATTACCCAGGATTACTCTGGAATCCGGAACAAAGCAAAATCAGAACTTGACCTTACCCGCCAGACACGAGGCCACAGCCGCCAAGTCTGAAGACAGCTCGCGCCGATTCTGCACGGAAACCGGAGCAGCAAATCATCCACGCGACTTAGTCCTTGTTTACGCTTCCGAGGCCCCCCTTCGACGCCTCGTGGTTTTCGGGTTGCAACTCGGGCCTCCGGCGGCCGCTCGGGACGATTCGGGTACGCCCAGAAGTTCTCGACGAGGCGCGGCTGCTGGAGAGCACCGCGAGGCGAGAATACCATGCAGAAAGCCACCGACTCGCCCGAAAAATTCCGAAGGGCCCGAAGGTCATCGCCCCTTCTTGTCGAGGCCTCCCAGAGGGGGTCCGAGCAGGTGGGATCGGAGGATCGCGCCGCCTCCCCGCTGCACCGGCGACGCATTGGCGACGTCGGCGGCACATCGGCATCGGCGATGCGGCGCGATCCGCCGACCACCTCTGCTCCGACCCCATCGGCAGAAGAGCCCAGAGTCGAATCGGTAGCGCGGATCGGCGACCGAAGCGCATCGGATCGGCCGGAATCGGCGGCCAGGTCGGGAGGAGTCGAGTCGGCGGACAGCAGTAAGGCTAGTGAGGCCCCCATGGAGGAGCCGAACTCGAGAACGGGGTCCGCACTCGGACCGAACCGGAATCGGAACCGATCGAGTTCGGGCCGAGCCGAGCTGGAGGAGCGCCCAAGGGAGCCCTGCATCTGGGAGGCCTCGATCCTGGGCTCCCCCCCACCCTCGCCATCGCTCGGACGTCCATTCCCTGTGCTTTTTTTCAGTTTCGTGCGTGGCTTTTTCGCCAAATGATCAAGGATACTCCTCGATGGTCCTCGCCGAAGGAAAAATGCACACGTCCGAGCGATGCCAAGCACCAGGAGGATGCGGGGGCCTGGGAGGCGGCCGGGGGGTCTGACCCGGTCGGGGCCCGAGAACTGTCGGCACGAACAGAGTGGGCACGGAAAGGATGGGCACAGTGCCCAAAAGCAGTTCCTGCCCCTTTTGAGCAGGACTCGCTGTCCACGCCGCCGCGGCCCGTGTCCATGCGAGACAGAAGGCCGCCTGCCCAACAGCGGCCGCTGTTGGTCTGGGACAACATTTGTTGTTGGGCGTTGTACCCATTGTTTCCGTACCCATTTCGGGCGAGGAGGTAGCGAGGCCCTTTTGTATCTCCATCACTTAAACTTCGATTTCCCGTGGAAAACCTAAGGAAAACCTAAGGCGCATTGCAAAACAATTCAGGAACACTGAGCCCCTCCCCTTCGACAAGGGTTCCTGCTTCAGCGGCCCGACTGCATAGGTGCGCAGGGCTCCGTCCCCTGGATTTTCTGGAAACGCCAAAGGGTAACTAAATCCCAAGAGGCCCCAAGAGACCCACAAGAGGTCCCCACGAAGCCCGAAGAGATCCCCAAGAGGCTCCCAAGAGGCCCCCAAGAGGCTCCCAAGAGGCCCCAAAACTCCTCCCCAGAGGCACCCTAGAGCCTTCCGAAGAGACCCTCGGCAGCATCCCTGAAGGACTCTGGCCCACGTCAGCGCCGCCGCCGCCGCCGTTCTCATCGTCGTCCCCCTTCCAGGGCCGGCGGCACCAGCCACAAGGCCTCCGCAATAGGAGCCCATCCCCTACGAAAAGGGTTCCCATCTTCAGCGGCCCGACTGGAGAGGTGTGAGGGCTCCGTCCCCCTGGTCCTTCTCGAAATGCTGTGAGGGTCTTGGGGAGACCAAAAAGTACCGATACAGCTACTCCCCGGACCTCTCCCGGGGTGCGCTCTGACCAGAATTTCAAAGCGAATTCAGCGGTGTCGACGAGGACTTCCCAGGAGGGCGAAAAAATGAGAAAACGGGCGAAGGGTTGGGGTATAGGTTCGAGTCGGGCATGTCCCTTTGCAGGAGGAAATATTCCAAAATAGTCCAACAATAATCAGGCGACGATTCCTCGTGCTCTATTTGACCATTTCCAAAATCCGCCTGCAGGAGGACATGCCCGATCGAAGTACAGGTACCGTTTCCTCTTCTGAGGTCTGGGCCTCGGAGGCGACGATAGTTAACGGGCGAAGAACGGTATAAAATAAACTTTTTCGCTGTCGGGGGCGCCTGGCCCTGGGCGGCTGGAAAGTTTATACCCTTAAGGTGGCACCGTAGGGGTATAAACTTTCCAGCCGCCCAGGGCCAGGCGCCCCCGACAGCGAAAAAGTGTATTTTATACCGTTCTTCGCTCGCTGAGATAGGGGCGAATAGCCCAGGAGCGGGCATTACACGCATTCGCCCGGGAGCCTTTCCGACGGCATGGAACATCGGCGCCCCTGGATACACGTGTTGCTCTCCCCTGGGCTGTGCGCCCCTGTCGTCGCCCCCGAGGGTCGGTGAGTGAAGGGGCCCTGGGACAGGGCCAGATAACCACACACAAATCAAAAGATTCCCCACAGTTTCCCATATTTTCTGGGACTTTGTCTTCCCCCCCACTTCGCATATCTTCCGATATTCTCTGGGAAATCGACATTTTCCTATATTCTCTGCGAAAAATCGACGATCAACTGTGTCTGTGTGTGTTTCTTCCCCTCCTGAGTCACGAGCGGCGGGAGCGCGGGCTCGCCTCTGAAAGACGAGGCCAGGACGAGGGCAAATTCGGGTGAGGCGGAGAAGGAGGCGGAGGAGGACGAGGGCAAATTCGGGTGAGGAGGAGGAGCAGGCGGAGCAGGAGGAGGCGGAGGAGGAGGAGGCGGAGGAGGAGGCGGAGGAGGAGGCGAGTGAGCGTCGGCGAGGCGCGCAGCGACGCGGCGGCGCTCGACAGGCGCCGGGCGCCGGGGCTCGGGGCCGCCGAGGGGCGCGGGGGCCCCCCACGCCGAGCTGCAAGTGGCGCCCGCCGGCCCCCTCTGCTAACAGGGGATATGTCGACCCCTATCCCAGGCTTCGTGGGGTTTCCGAATGGACCAGAAATTTGGGGCCCAACCCTGGGATATACGATGGGGGGGTGTCCATTCTCGATAGGGGTGCGTCCGAATAGCCCCCTCGGGATGTATCCCAAGATTCCTCCCCTTTTCTGAGCGACCAAACTTTTCTGGCGGAAGTCGGGGATTGGGGGAGAAACATCGCCCGCGATCTGCAGGCCCCGAGGCTCCAGGACCGCGCCCCCCCCCCGACGAGGGGGCCCAGGGACACACAAATCAGTAAACACAAAGCCCAGGATGCCCCATATTTCCGTGTATTTTCTGGGTGGTCGTCTTTCCCCCCACTTCCCATGGTTTCCCATATTATCCCGGGAGCCGAGGAATAATTGTGTCTGTGTGTTGTTGTTCCCTCCTTGACCTGAGGCGAAGCCAGGACGAGGACAAAATCGGGTGAGGACGCAGTCGACCCGTATCATGAGGATGCGCGGACCGGGTGCAAGGGCCTTGGAGGGCCATGTCAACGTCTTCCGAGCGAGGTTGGCCAGCGAAAGTCGCTAAGGATGGGCCGAAGGGGCAAGGATGCAAGGCTACTTTTTGGGAAGGTTGGCCCTCCTTACTATGCGGGTGGACCGTAAATCGAGAATCTCTGAGATCCGGCGGCTCTGGAGAATGTCTCGGGCGCCGCGGCCTTCTCAGAGCGCTCTGGAACGCTCTGAGAGCGTTCAGGAACGCTCTGGAACGGCGTTGCCCTCGTCTAGGCCCCGCCCGACGCCCCCGGCCGTGGCGCTGCTCCTCCTGCAAGCCCTGAGGTCCTGGCGTTGGGCGTGGCTTAGTGGGGGGGTCATAAATGGGGGGGTCAGAAACGGTCCCCTTTCGTGCCCCTTTCGGGCCCCTCTGGAGCCCCAGGGGGCTCGTTTAGGTACCGTTTGGGTACCTTTTCGGACCACCCTCACCAACCCCCCATTTATGACCCCCCCATTACGCAACGCCCAATGGCGACTCATTTTTGTCGTGCCGGGCGTTTTCGCCCGGCTTTGGGCCCCGAGACGCTCACAGATCCATCCGGCTCGAAGCAAGACGCAGGAAGACGGGGTCTGGGGCTCTGGCCGTGATCTCTCACAAGGGCTTTATTTATATTTCCGAGACGTCGGATTTCAGGGTTCGGCCACGAGCAGAGGGGGTTGAAGGGGCCCTGGGACACACAAATAAATACACACAAATAAAAATATTCCCCATATTTTCCCATATTTTCTGGGTTTCTGTCTTCCCCCCCACTTCCCATATTTTCCCATATTTTCTGGGGGATCGAGGATTAATTGTGTCTGTGTGTTTTTTTCTCTCCTGAGGGGTGGGGGGCGGGAGGTGAGCGTTTTCTTATTCGGCGTTTCGACATTGAATTGGGTGGAAACGGGGGGGGGGGGGTCTGGCTCCGGACCTTTGCTTCGTGCGACGGTTTGCAGCAGTGCGTCCCTCCTTTTACGGGGGAGACTCCACCTGCTCGAAACAGGCGCCAAAAACAGCCCAGATCTACTCTTAAGTCGTGCCTGTCCCTCTTATTCAAAAATAGTCCCAAAAAATATGAGGACTATGTTTTGAGCATTTTTTACCATTTTGGAGCATTTTTGGAACATCTTTTATTGTTCGTCGACAATCCCCCTGTAGGGGGACACGCCCGACTTAAATCTACTCCATGGAGGAGGGGGGCAGGGGGGAGTGCGAGGGCCCCCGCCGATCGGCAGAAAAAAAAAATTGACAAGAAAACGATCGCGAGGGGCTTCGTTAGGCGGCGAGCCAGGGGGGGAAGTGAGAAGGGGCGTACCTTCTCAGAAGGCTCGGAAGTCCCCCGGACTTCTGAGAAGTTTTCTAAGATATCCCCGAAGACAGAACAAAACTTCTCAGAAGGCGCGAGGGCTTCTGAGAAGTCCCGCCGCCTTCTGAGAAGGCCTTCTTCTTCTCCATTCCCCCCCTCGCTCGCCGCCGATTCGTGGAAGCACCCCTGCCTCCTCGAAGGCGCGGGCCTCATCTGTCGAGGTGAGGCTGGCGCCTTCCGAGAAGCAGCGGCCTTCTGAGGAGACCTCCCAACCTCCCCCTACCCTCGGGGGAGGAGGCTTAGGAGGAGGAGGAGGAGGAGGAGGAGGAGGAGGAGGAGGAAGAGGAAGAGGAGGAGGGGGAGGGAGAGGGAGAAGGGGGAGGAGGAGGAGGGCCAAGAGGGGGGCGTCCAAGAGGGGGGGGCGCAAATCATGGCCGGCGGCATGTGCGCGGCCCAGGGGGGGAGGCGGGGACGTATTGCAACAAGAAGAGGCGCCACGAAATCTGGGGAAATATCATGGCCCTCGCCATGATATCCACTCCCCCCTTGTCATCACCCCCCTCTTTGCCGCCCCCGGTACCCCCTTGTGCGCTCGGGGATCTACTGGCCGGGGTCAATCCAAACCTGGGTCAGCCGGGCCTTGCAGGATCCTGCGAAAGATCCTGCGAAAGAGCCCGCGGGGTCCTGCACCCCATCCCAGGCCCGCGCAACCCTGGCCCTGCGGGATCCTGCAAGATCTGGCGCTCTGGCTGACCCCCGTTTGCATTGACCCCCGTCGGCGGTGGACAAACCTCCCTTTAGTAAACCTCCCCTTAGTGAAGACGGCCTGGCACCGAAACCGACGGGCCTGGACCCGCAAAAATGACGGCCGCGACGCCCTCTCGCGAGCCGAAAACGGCCAATTCCTTAATCGACGTGTCAGGGTAGGAGGTCTGTCTACCCCCGACCCCCGTCTCTCGAGCCCCGATGCCCGCCGCCCACGTGGGCTCCAAGAAGCCCCACGAGGAGCCCGAACGACTCACACCCGGACGAGGGGCCCGAACGACTCACACCACGAAGAGCCCGAACGACTCACACCAGGAGGAGGGGCCCGAACGACTCACACCAGGACGAGGCGCCCGAACGACTCACACCACGAGGAGCCCGAACGACTCACACCAGGACGAGGCGCCCGAACGACTCACACCACGAGGAGCCCGAACGACTCACACCAGGAGGAGGAGCCCGAACGACTCACACCAGGACGAAGGGCCCGAACAACTCACACCACGAGAAGCCCGAACGACTCGCTGCAGGACGAAGAGCCCGAACGACTCAAACCACGACGAAGAGCCCGAACGACTCACACCAGGAAGAAGGGCCCGAACGACTCACACCAGGACGAGAGCCCCGGAGATATGCGGGGGCAGGCGGAAACACGCCTGAAAAACACGACTGTCGGCATGCTTCGCAAGAGTTGCTGTTTTGAGATGGGCTGGTGGGGATACGCGA
>CAUYUJ010022008.1:0-22500 GCA_963575745.1 Prorocentrum cordatum
CCCACCCCCCCGAACATCCTTTCCTCCGAATTCACCGACCTTTTTCAACTGATACCGACGATGCACGGGCAGGGACGGAATATATTATCCCTTTAATGGAGTGGATCTGCGGTGCTGAATGAATTTAACCCTGATAGAATCACTGTGAATACGAAAACCATACAATCACAAATTTGCCGCAAACTTTTAGAATCAATGATATTCACGATATTAGGTTTGCCCAATCAATGCCTATTGCTTATTGCCGGATGCGCATTGCCCAGTCAATGTGTCTGCAAATGTATCGGATTTGAAATTGGGCATTATTGCTGTGGTGGAGATCAGTATAAAAACCCAATGCAGCACGACAAAGGTTAGCACCGTGAGCATTCGTACGTTCATATGCAAGATGCTATTTACGCATACATCCTGAAGCAACATTGGCTCAGTAATGCCAAATAATTGTACGATGATATGTGGAATTCCACACAATTTTCGAAGTTACAAGACACCTGGGAAAACGAGAGAAATTCTTTACGCTTCGCGTGTCCCCACCAACTCATATCAAAGCAACAACTCTTGCAAAACATGCCGACAATCGTATTTTTCAGGCGTACTTCCGTTTTTCAGGCGTGTTCCCCTATTCCTCTTTCCTCCCGCCTCCTTGTACATCCTCCCTGTGCTGGGAACGTGAGAAGGACGAGACGGAGGAGGGAGAGAAAGAGCTCCTCGTGGTTTGAGGCTTTTGGGGTTTCTTGTCTTGGTGTGAGTTGTTCGGGCTCTTCTTCCTGGTGTGAATCGTTCGGGCTTTTCGTGGTGTGAATCATTCGGGCTCTTCGTCCTGGTGTGAGTCGTTCGGGCTTCTCGTGGTGTGAGTTATTCGAGCCCCTCGTCTTGGTGTGAATCGTTCGGGCCCTTCCTCCTGCCCGTCCAGAAACGACGCCCAGGCGAATAGAGCTCGTCTTGATGCGTTTGGGCGTCCTGGGTGCTCCAGGTGGCCTCTTTGGGCCGTTTGGCGGTCTCTTGGGAGCCTCTTGGGACCATCTTGGGGCCTCTTTGTGCCTGTTGGGAGTTATTGAGGAAATCGATCAAAGAAGAGGGAAGCTTTAATTAGCGCTGCCCCTTCAGAAGACCAAAATGGGACCAAAACCTTGGCTTGCAAGAAGAGGGGGGGCTTTAATTAGCGCTGCCCGCTCAGAAGGCCAAAATGGGGCCAACACTGTAGTAAAATCAATGATTTTGGCTTCAAAGAAGAAGGTAACACTTTTCTGCTTCTCCATGTCGGAGCCAGAATCCTCGTGAGGGGTGTTGTTTTTTAGCCCTTCCAGGAATTGAAAAAGACCCCTCCAACGACCCGCGGTGCGCCCTCTCCAGGCCCAGCGGGAGGAGGTATGGGGGAGGGGTAAATCTCTCCCCGAAGGGGGAGAAAGGGGTTGAGAACAGAACGGGCTCTCTAAACCACTCACGTCCAAAGGGCTGGTGGGATTTTTCAAAGCATTGGCGACGGGTTGGAACCACACTGGTATCAGTAAGCGTAGTAAGTTACGCCTCTTCGACGCCATCGTGATCCAAACTTTCTGTATAACTTGGAATCTTTATTGCAAGCAGTCAAAGACATATTTCATGGTTTTCAAACGATGTGCTGTCGTAACATCTAGAAAATTCAACAGGTATTTTATTCCAGAATTTCCAATAAAGATGTTCTATCTTCGTGGCAGGCGCAGCTTCTCAGCGACACCTTACTCGAAAAACAAATGCAAATTTATGCCAACGTAACAACGTACAACCACAAATATTGAAAGTCATGCTGTTCTTTCAATGTGTATATATGCAATTTGCCCACTGCAGTTTCGGGCGGCTCATTTTTCGTGCAAAATTATATTTTTCCTGGGGACGGCTCCCCCCGGCTCGCAAATCAGTGGGTTGTCTTCTGGCATCCCCGCACAAGGAACGTAATAATCATCCCGCCTCGTCGTCCTTTCCCTCCCTTCCCCTCCCCTTTCGGCATGCATGCGTTTGGCATGCTATCTGCCGCCCTGCACGCGTTTGGCGTGTCTGCTTCGTTCTGCCGAGGCGCCGTGCCGTAGGTTGGTGCATGGCTTCTGTCTGTCTGTCTGCAGAATCCACAATTACATGGTTTGGTACCGTCTGTGCAACAATGGTACGGAGTGCAGTCCGAATTCCGTTGAAATGCTTCTAAGGGGATGGGGGTGAACAAGGCGACGCATTAATGCCTGGGCTTTTCTGTTCGGCACTTCACCCAATTTTGATTGACATTCGGCGCCGGTTGCCGCCAGGAGCCGAAATCGTCGCATACTACAGATGCACCGTGCATCCTGCACGACGTACACACAATTTTTTACGACATATGCCGTAGTGATGTGCACATAGGGAAGCTTATTATTTGGGGGAATACAGAAGCTCCCTGCCCGGAGGATATTGCGGCTGTTGACCTACTGCATGGAAATGCGACGCACCACTCCCAGAACGGCGCACCAAAATCTTGGGTACACCGTTGGGGTCAGCCGAATATGTGCAAGCATATGGGACGAAACTTGCTGAGAAGAGGGCGAAGCTCTTGCAACTTCTACCTCCTTCTTTACAATCAGCTTGTAGTCTTGTACTATTACGCGGTCCCGCGCCTGAACCACCTCCTTCGGACACTACCGCCAGATACAATACGGACACTTGCCGTTGCTCACGACACGTGCATATTGGATGCGTTTCGGGGTTTGTTCGGGATCCGCGAACCCCAAGATTCGCCTACACAATTACACGGTATACAGTATGGCACATGGATCCTCCAAGCCCAGTTGCCGCTCAAATTAGGGGGGATGTGGTTGCGAAGCTCGGAGCGGACAGCGGATGCCCCTTATTGGGCAAATTGGGCCGATATATTGCAAGGAATAGTGCAGAAATTCCCTGCGCTCGGGCGCAATATTGTCCACCGCTTGAATGCTGCGCGAATGGGAATTCAGAAAGGGCCTCACTGTCTGGCAGCCGCCGAACGTGCCGGCAATCATCTGGACACGAACGGGTGGGCCGATCGCCCTACGTGGACGGATCTGACGGCTGGGACTCGACCACCAGGGGGAATTAATTTGGGAGAGTGGCGACATGGATGGCAAGACTGGGCCTCCAACGCTCTAGAACGGAAAACACACACTAAACTACTCAGGATCCTAGGCTTACCCAATGTACGACGCAATGCAGTGTCAACAGGAAAAACGCGGATTTACTCTTGCATGTGACCTTTTGCTGCAATTTGGTTACTTGTTTGCCCTACGTCAGATATGCATACCATGACAAATGAAACTATGATGTGTGGTCTGCGACGTAGACTCGGTATTGCTATTAAATGTGACGGTCCAAATGCCCATGGCCACGCGCTGGTTGCTTCTACTTTGGGTTCGCGCACGCACGCCAGGCATACGACGCTTATTGCAGCATGGAAACAAGTCTTAGAAGAGGCGGGATCTATTATACCAAATCGCAACATCGAGCGGGTGCTGAGCCGGAGTCACATTCCTGTGCCGCCTGGGGACCTGCGACGCATTGACATAGTAGCACCACTCTTCATCGATGTGACGGTAATTTCGCCGATCTCGGGAAATGGGGCCCCACGCCAAGGCACGAGCAACTATGGAGGGCGCCTACTCGAACTGGCCGAAAGGGAAAGCAACAACAATTACACTGAGGTGATTACGAGTGGGCTGGGCTCTTTGCGATCCTTAGGTGCCGAAGTGTATGGCCGATGGAGGCATCAAGCTATCTGGTTGGTGCCAGCACTAGCATGATCGCGGACGAGGAATGACAATCCACGCATTCGACGGGGATTTGCACTTGGACTTCAACATCGATGGTGGGGGCTGCTTGGGGTGGCACTTCAACGAGCTGTAGCGCATGCCGTTCTGAACCAGTTCGCTGACCTGCCCCGCACGCAGCAAGAGCCAGCATGCTGGCTGGCTTACTTGGAGATCGTTTGATCTCCTTCCTCCTCCCCCTCGTCCTCCTCCTCCTCCTCTTCCTTTTTCGCTGCTTTGCCGCACTCTGGTGGCTTCGCTGGGCCGGTGTTTCACCCCGTTCTGGTTTCCAAGGTTGCACTTTGTAATGTGCGTGCGCTGAGGTGGTAAAAACAAAAACTAGTGGCCGTGTTTCTACCGTTGCAGAAATAGAGGTTTGGCGCGTCATGCGCGCAATAAGTCGTTGAGCGTGTGGCCGCGAATGCCAGACAACCATATATCCCGAACGTCGCCATCAACGATATCGCGTTTGAGCGATCCCAAAAAGACTCGCTTGAATTTGCAATAAGATTGAGCCAATTGTTTTTGGATAGAAGTGCCAACATATCAAATTCAACATGCCGCTGGAACTGGGCCTCGAATCGCTGTCCGCATGGATACAATAAATTTGCCGAGCCGTGTCCGTTCGGGGAATGCAATGTTAGCGGTTGCGTTCGGTTCCATTGGCTTTCCATGCCATTTGTTATTGGCTGGCCCTCTCAGGGCCGTATTTGGTTGAAATGTTTGCGGTTTCGAATTTGCGGGGAAATTGCAATTCAAATTATCTATTTGAGTTTGCCACTTCAATGAGAAATGCTCTTACGCGAGGCCGGCGTGATTCTTGTTCCTTTCTTATGGCCGCCTGGCGGGGGCGTGTATCTCAGGCCCCCGCACCATTGGCAACGCGGGAGCGTGATTCCCCGAACCATGGAGGGTGCATAATTTCATCTTCCAGGCCGAGCAGCTACGATTTCAGAATATTTGAAAGGCTTTGCCTTCCTCCTATTCTGATCAATCCGGCTAGTCAGCCCTCTGAAACCTTCATAAGCGAAGTTTGGGACGAGGCAGGCGCTTTGTACCCCCATCTCCCGAAAACTTCGGTTTTCGCTCTAGTACTTGTGCCTGACCACGGTTGGCCAGTCCAAGAGATCAGGCTCATTCTTGTCACGTCGCAGACAAGCCGCCACGCACACCAATATTCAGCCCCTAATCGACAATATCCAGTCGCCGTAGATCGTGTGGTGGTATTGGCACACTCGCGTGCTACGGATTTATTCGCATTATGCATTTTGGTCTCTCAGCGCGGCCGTTTTTCACGACATTGTCGCAAAGCCTAGCAGGCGTGGCGCTTTCTGGACACAATAGGGGGTGTGCAGGGGGTGGTCTCTCAGCGCGGCCGCTATCCACGACACTGTCGCAAAGCCTAGCAGGCGTGGCACTTTCTAGCTCAGGCCGCTCGCCTTCCCAGGGGGCGGGGTCCTCCTCCGCCTCCCCTCCTGCTGAGGTTACTCCTCCATCCCCTCCTCCTGCTGGGCCCGGAGCTCTCGATCCCGGGAGACCACTCTGCGCGGCTAAACCCGTCCGCGGGCTCGACATCCGTCGCGGGCTCGAAGGCAGCTGGCAGGCCTCCTGCCTCGCCCTCAGCCTCCGCCGCGGCCTCGAGTTCGTCGACGCGGGCCTGCAAGATCTCGGTGGTCGTGGTTGCGTTGGCGGAAATCCGCGCGACGCTCCACCCGATCTTCGCCATCTTCTCCTCGGCGGCAAGCGCGTCAGCCCTCCGCCGCCATGCCTCCTCGCGGCGGCGCGTCCGCTCCCTCTCACAGGCCCCGCGCCACTCTTCAGCGCCCGCGGTAGCCCGTGAGAGCCTGACCCGGGCCTCCTCGGCGTCGGGGAGCTGGTTGCCGCTGCTCCGCCCCAGGGCGGCGCACCGCGAACGAGTCCCACACAGCGTCCCCCTGGTGCCGAGCGCCTCAGTCGCCCAGTACATCAGGTTGCGGCTCGTCTCGGCCAGCGTGGCCTCCAAACGGCGACGCTCGCGCTCTGCTAACACCATGCAGCCGAGTAGCCAGCGCACGGCCGCCAAGGCGAGGCCAAGAGCGCCGTGAACCCGCCCGCTGCTCCCAGCCCCACCCCTGGAGCTGGCCGCCGCGCGGCTCCGCTCAACGAGAAGGTCGCGTGGCGGACCCTCCGGCTGGCCCACCGAAGGCTCGGCCTCCCTGCTTCCAGCACCGCCCACGGAGCTGGCCGCCTGGGCCCAACTCGCCCGCGACCGGCCGGCTGCCGACGGCGGCGGGCTGGTCGCGGGTGGGCGGAGCCGCAGCCGCGTCCATGGAGGTCGTGGTCGCTGTGGTGGTCGCGCTCGGGGCGGTCGAGGTAGCAGTCGTCGTCGTGGTATAGTGGTCGTGGTGGTGGCGACATCAGGGGGTTTGGCCGGCGGCCCTCGCCCCTGTCCTCCCACCGGCGCAAGCTTGGCGGGCGATCCTCGCCCCTTGCCATGCCCACCCCCGTCCGTGGGCTGAGGTTTCGGCCCGGGCTTGGGCGGCGGCGCCGGCGCGGGAGACGCTGCGTCCCCAGCGCTGCCAAGAGGCCACCACCCCACCCCCTCGCCGCCTGGGCCAAGAAAATCCCGCCCACCACCAATATCACAGCGTGCGCCCCGAAGAAGCCCATGCCATGGCACCGCCGACCCGCACACACCCGCCGAAAGGCTACTGGTGCAGGCGCATCCGCACACCCGCCCCGAGGCTGGTGGTGCCAGGACGCTGCGTTTTTGGCCGCCCCGCGGCCCCCCGGGACACCCGAGCACCGGCCCGAATTCGGGCCAACGGCTACGGACACAAAACGGCTATGGCAAAGCCCCCACTTCCCTACATTTAACCTGCAGTCTACCAACAAACCAGACTATACAAAATCTCAGGGTCCGCGGCACTGGTCCAAGGCCTTCGCAATAAGACTAATACGCTGAAAGATCTTACAGGTTTGTCGAGCTTGTCCGTGGCGGTCGTCTCCTGGCGCCTCTCGTGGAACCCCTCGTGGGCCTCTTGGTGGCGTCTTCGGCCAGACTGAGTGCTTCCTGGCACAGCCCTGGTGCTGAGCGCAGGGCTGAACCCAAACTGTGGTTTTTGTTTTCGTTTTGTTTTCGTTTTCCCTCGCTTTTGTCTCGAATGGCAGTCGAAACGAAAACGGCCCACGAAATCATCAACAACACCATTTAGGTCCAGCCCTGCCCGAGCGCTCTCTCGGCGCACGCTTGAGCCGCATCTGACCCTTCCGGAAAGGGCCGACGTGCTCACACGAGGCTCCCCGAGACCCAACCCAGTGGGTTCCAGGTCTGCTGGGGCCTGCAGGAAAGCTCGACCAGGAGGAGAGGAGGAGGAGGAGGAGGAGGAGGAGGAGGAGGAGGAGGAGCAGGAGGAGCAGGAGGAGGAGGAGGAGGAGGAGGAGGAGGAGGAGGAGGAGGAGGAGGCAGCCGTCTGTGCCCGAACAGCCGCTCGCGATGTGGGCGGCCTCGCCGCCCCCCAGACGCCCCCCAGAAGGGGCGCAGTAGGAGGAGGAAGGAGGAGGAAGGAGGAGGAAGGAGGCACTCCTCTCCCTTTCGCACGTGCCGTGCATTTTTGCCATTTCACAAGGCTCTCACCCCAACCTGACGCACCCTTTTCGCCGTCCAGCCTTTTCGCCTCTCACCAGGACGTGGAGGGGGGGGGATCGGGGAGGCAACATGGGGACGGGAGAAACAGGAACTGCCACAATGCAGGCCGCCCCTTGCGTGGCGAACAACGCACCTCAGGCCCACATCCGCTTCCCTCTCCCCTTGGCGCTACCTACTGCTTCTTCTTCTTTGCTGCTACTTTTCTTCCGCCCCCCTCAGCGGCGACGGCTGCTTGGGGAGGGAGGGCTAAGCCATATGAAGGTACCAGAGCCCGCAACATCAAACATCGATGGGGAGGAGCAGGAGGTAGAAGATGCCGCGTGAAGGCGTAGGCTGTTAACTCAGGGGGAAGAGGAGAAGAAACACTTCGAGTGAAATAATGGTGGAAACAGCTCGCTGTCGAAGCCTACAAGCGCATCGACTGGATGTTCCTCTCCTTCCGTACTTTCTTCGCCACCACTTTTTCTCTGCTGCTCTGTTGTGTTTGACTGTAGTCTTGTTTTTCCTCACGCGCACGTTCACGTGCAGAACAACCTCACATCACGTCCACAGAAACTGTTGGACATCCACGCGGACTTTTGGGTCGGCGTTGGACTGCCCTATCCTGGCAAGCGAACCGCGCCAGGGCTGCCGCCAGAGGCGCCGCCAGAGGGTCCAACGCCAACCGAAGAACTCCGCACGGACCTCCGACAGTAGACAGTAGATGCGGGTGCAGGTATTGCCATTGAAAGAAGAAAGACACGCAGGAGGTACCTATGCACCACCACCATGCCTGACCATGGCCGTCCTGGGCCATGGCATGGTGTATTCATACGCCATCCTGGCCGAAACCAACATGGTCCACACCATCCTGGGACCCGGGATGGCCTTGGCCAGGTGTGGTGGTGGTGCACTGGATCCTCGCAAGCAGGCCACCTTACAAGCTCTAAAATGGATGACTCCATTGCGTGAGGCCTTCAGGAGTTGCAGGCCTCAGGGTACAGTCATCTGCTCGACCGTATGAAATCGAATTGCCGGATCTCAGCTCACCGCTCGCCAAATCACGGCGGTGCAAACCGAAGATTCGTGTCGTGGCGATCTCGGCGATGGCCTCTGATACAGCGTGGATCTTCCAACCTTGAAAACCGCATGAGGGTCCCCACAGGGCGACGGCTGTGAAACACCTCCCGTTGCTTTTTTGTCCACGACGCGAGGGGCCTGGGACGTCTTCTGCGGGGCAGGGAGGCCCTTTGTGTCGCCGCTGCGGCCCGTAGCGCGCTGGAGGCGCCGCCGCAGCTCCGCGTCGCGCCCGCGGCGCCCACAAGACGGCTCATGGGCCACTCGCGGGGCTCGACGCCGCGCCCCGCCGGAGCGGTGGAGCTCTTTGGCGCCCACCCGTGGGGAGGAGGTGGGCCTGGCTCGGGGGGCCACCCTCCGACCGCCGACCCTCCACGGCCTCGGACAACAGCGAGGGAGCAACAATCCGACGTGCTCCCAACGGCGGCGTGTCGTTGGTACCCTTCTTCCCTCCGGGCCGACCTCCTTCGGGCATCGCTGCACCGATCCCCATCCCCACTGGTTTACCCTGCTCTGGAGTCCATTCGGGTTTCCCTGGAAACACCGGGACCACCTTGGGCCAGGGCTACTTCTGGAAATGCCCAACGGATTACGAAAGATGCTTGTTCGGACCAGAGCTCGGCCGTCAAGCGGCATCCGGGACGATTTCGCCATCCCCAAAACGCCCTCGACGAGGCGCAGCTAATGGGAACCACCCTGGGGCCCGAAACCCTTCGAACCCTGACATCCGACATCACGAACAATTGCAAAACGGTGAAAAATGACGACCCCAGCCCTCGACCCATTTTTCGAGCCGGATCGATCTGTGAGGCCCGAGACCGGGTGAAAACGTGTGGCGTGAAAGAATGCAACGCCCGGATCTCGATGAAACCTCCTGGAGACCTCCGGAACCTTCCGCGAGGAGAGAACCCCCCGAAAGCCCGGATCGGTGGGCCGGCCGGGTCGCAGCGGTGGCCTCCGACAGTTTCCCCGTCGGCAGCGGCGGCGACGTGCGCCGCTGACCCAGCAGAGGCGCGGGGTGCCAGTTCGGCGGCGGGCCGCTCTTCGGCGCCCAGTCACGCTGCAAGTAAGACGTCCAGAGTGACGGTGCAAGCCCAGAACAACTAACGACGTTGGCACTGACGTTATGGACGACGACCATGAAGGCGGCGGCGGCGACGGCGGCAACTACGACGGCGGCGGCAGCTACGACGATGTTGACGTTATCAGCGGCGATGCTTGTCGACGGCAACAACGCCAGATCTTCGGCTCCGATTTCCCCCAACCCTCCTTTTTTGCACAAGAGGAGAAGGTAGCAGAACTGCTGATCGTCCTGGAGAACCCTCGTCGCCACGGCTGGATTTGCATCGAAATTCTGGTCTGAACGCCTTGAGTTCGGATCTCGTTCTGAACAACAACTTGCTGTTCCTTCCTCGGCTGGTGCTGCAAATTGCGCAACTGGCGCCACTTCTATGAGCTCCTGTGAGGTCCAGCGGGATGACGTCCTGCGCGGAGCCATACGAGACCCCTTCTTGGATGCGCCAACTCGCAACTGTTTCCACTTTCCTGAGCTTCCAGGTCCAGCGGAGAGACGTCTCATGCAGATCCAAACGAGACCTCGCCATCCCTGGGTGCTGCCAAACGCGCATCCGTCGCCACTGTCCCGAGCTCCGGGGAGGTCCAGCGGAGTGACGTCTCATGCGGATCCAAACGAGACCTCGCCAACCTCGCTGTCCCTGGATGCTGCCAACTGCGCAAGTGTCGCCACTGTCGCGAGTTCCTACGTCGTTCAACGAAGTGCAGACACACAACAGGACCTCGCCTTTGAGAACTACCAACTTCGCAACTGTCGCCACCTCGTCCATGACCCAGGCACGGTAGCGGTATATCTTGGTCGAAGGCCACTGAAGAATCCGCCTCTGTGACTCTTGGAACGTTGATGCGTGAAGAAGCATCAAGTCTGCCTAGTTGGGTTCTGTATTTAGTCTTCGAAGTGCCCACCCTCTCATCACACCCCCTTGCATGTCCTCCCTTTCCTTCCTAAACTCGTTGGGCGGTCTGACGCTTTTTTCCAAGTTCTTTAATATGTTTATGGCAGCCCAGGAAGACCACCAAGGCAGCCAAGACCCCAACATTGCGAGGCACCCAGCAGCTCCCCAGAACACCCGTTGAGGCATTCAAGGGATAAGAGGCTGCCAGGACACTTGCGAGGCTCAGAGGCCCGCCAGGAAGACAAATATAGTTCAAAATCTTGGAGAGCCCCAAGACGGCCCCAACGCTGTCCAAAAGGGCTGCCCAATTGGGCTATGGCCCCCGAGACAGCCCAAGAGACTCCCAGGACGGTCCAGATGGGTCCAATATGGTCCCAAGGCAGCCTAGGAAAGTACCAAGACGAAAGAAACACAGCCACAAGACAGCCTAGGTAAGCGCCATAAAAATCATTCGAGGATTAAACAGGAGATGTGTCATACGTTGCGACTTTCCGGGCGGTGCTCGACACCGTTGCCACTCAGGATACTGCGCTGGCACGGCGGCGAAATTTGGCGCAGGCTCGCATCGGCAGCCACGAACGAACTCGATTGTGGATATGATAATCGCGCCGTTTACGCGTCGCTCCTTGTGCCTTCTGCGGGCACCAGCAAAGAGGAAAAAACATCGTCGAAGAAATGGGTGGGCTCTCCGACCTACGAGAAGGAATTGAAAGCTCTCTTGGACGACGTCGGGGATTTATCTTGGCGCGAACTACAAGACACCGTGAAAGCAGCCGCGCACCTACCTCTCCGGTGCGACTTGAGGAAACGACGGAGATATTGCACAGATCGCGAGGGGCGTGCCTTCCTTGTCGAAAGAAAAAACCGAGAAAACGAGGAACACTTTGCGTCGTTGGCAGACACAACGGCTGGAAGAACACCTTACGGAATTTCGGGAACTCCACCGGCTTCACAAAGTAGCTGCTGAACCCAGGCAACGCAAGATGTTGGTCAAGCCGAAACCGGAAGACTTTGCAAGGATGCTTTGGGAGTTGTATGCTTCAGACCTGACCCAGCAGACAGGGGGAGCGCAATGCTTTTGAGAGACATAGTCGACGCATTGAAAGCTCTCTCAAAGGGCAAGTGCGCTGACAAGCACGGGGTGGTTCTGAAGATGCTGGCGCAAAGGTGGCGACACCATCAAGCATATATTGTTACGCCAGTATTACGATGTGCTACAATGCGGTGGTTTCCCCAGCGACTGGAGCGAACCTGTCTTTGTGATGTTGCCGGAGACTGGAAACCTGAGGGATGCGCACAATTGGCGGCCGGTATCCATCCTCGATGTCGTTTATAAAATTTTCGCCAAGATGATTCACAAGCGACTTCTTCCCTATCTGGACCCGCAAATCTCAGATTAACAAATGGGTTTCAGGACAACTTGCGGAGTCGACGAGGCTTTGATGACCCTCGATAGCATGGTCGGTGCATCCCTGGAATGGAATCTCCCGCTTAGGGCATTCAGCGTGGACCTTCGCAGGGCCTTCGACAAACTGAAGCACAACGCCCTACTGACTCGCAGGCAGAGCTTGGGTTGCCAGACAAGTACATGTTCCTGTTGAAATGCATATATTCCGATCAGGTGGGCGTTGTCGACGGCACTTCGTTTCCGATCTGCCGTGGAGTTAGACAAGGGGACATATTAAACACTCTTCTGTTCAACGCAGCAACCGAAGTCGTCATGCGACCGTGAAGGGGCGCTTGAGTGCTGAGCATGGTTTCCAGCTTTCTGGCGACGCCTCTGACAGGCTGACGAAGGTCCGTTTCGCGGATGATCTCATACTCTTTGCGAAGTCTTTGTGCGAGGTCGAGAAGATGACCGCGCTGCTTGCGGAGGAATTCGCAAAAACTGGCCATGTGGCAAATGGATCGAAAACGAAGCTTCTGACGACGGATGTCGCAAAATCCTCTGGGTCAACGCCCCTGTTAGTAGACATCGCGAGCATGTTCGTGGAAATCATCAAAGCAAATTCTTCCCACAAGTCTCTTGGAAAATCTTTGCCGGGAGATCTGATTCTGCGGGGGCAGAGACATATTGATCATCGTCTGTCGTGTGCGTGTATGCGTTTCCATGAGCTGAACCACGCCTTGCTCAACCACAATATTCTGGCCAAGTTGCGCCTAAGATTGTTCGACGCCGTCGTCAGCCCAACAGTCACGTACAATCTTTCAACGACCCCGCTCACAATAACGCAATTGGAGAGACTCGATGGAGTACAACGGAAAATGGTGAGACGCATCGTGGGCTGGGTGACACGATGAGGAGGACTGGCATACCACAGGGCAATGCGTGAAAGAAAGATTGAATCCTGCGTGGGACAGTGTCAGCACTCGCGTGGCGGTCTGAAGCCAGGCGCGAGACAAGCAAAGGCGAAGACTGATCGAGAAGGTCGCAAAGCAGCCGGCGGGCATCGTCTGTCTCGTGTATCATTGGTCGATTCGGCCAACAGTGTCTGGTCAAGCGGCCTACAGGAGGCCGGGCCTCCTGGGGTGTCGGTGAACGGACGGCATCTGAGTGACGGCATTCGCACGCGCGCGTGTGGGTGTGTTGTAGTGTTGTGTCTTGTTGTGTTGTCTTAGGTGTGTGTGTGTGTGTGTTGTGTTGTGTTGTGTTGTTGTTCGTGTTGGGCTGTTCTGTGCTGTGGTGTGGTGTGTGTGTGTGTGTGTGTGTGTTGTGGGTGTGCTTGTGTGTTGCAAGAAACCTGTGCACGCTATTTTCCTCCCGTGTCCTGTGCAGGACCGGCCTTATGGCCGTGCGGGGTCTGCTCTGCTGCTCACATCAGTCATCATGTGTAAGCCTACGGTGGCAAGGAACGCCTTTCAAAATAACAACCCCTTCCCCAACCTGCCGGTACAAAACAGACAATCTCCCGACAATTGTTCGCCTCACGACGATCCGGCCTGCTCCGATGGCAAACTACATAGTGATCGGTTCGCGCGTGGCGGCGGACAATTCGACGTCAACTTCAGGAAATAGGACTGTCAAAGGATGGACAATCAAGAAATACATATGGACTGAATCCGCCACCGTACCCCGGGCACGTCGAGGCGTGGCAGAATGCCCAGTGCTGTCTGGTAGGGTTTCTGCAAGCAAGTCTTCTGAGGGACGCCTAACCCCTCTCCCAGCGCCCGAGGGCGTGCACCCCCCCCCTGCTCCCGAGGCTCCCTGGGCGCCCCATGGATCCCCTCGCGTCCAAGTTGCGCACAGTGACTTCCCAGACGGCCGAGGCAGGCCACCAATACCCGACTCCAAGGCAGCCCGAGATCGCCCCAGGACGGCTCAGGCCCTGGACGGACGCCAAGAGGGCCAGAAGATAACCCAGACAGGCCTCCAATGCGAACTCCGACGGCGCCAGACGACTTAAGATTCTCCAGACGCCCAAGATTCTCTAGACGCCCCGGATGAGTGCCCGAGAGACCCCAAGAGACCCTCAAGAGGCCCCCAAAAAGCCTCCAACATGGCCCCGAAAGACCCCGAATATTCTCCCCCTCTCCCTCCGCTCACTCTTTCTCCTTCTCTTTCTTCTCGTACATCCTTCTCATCCTCCTTCTCCTCCTTACTCCACTCCAACCGTCTGGCACGGTGGCTGGGCTTACCGCAAACAGGTGGATATCTTCAACTGGGTACCTACGTGGTAACACTCAACGGAGCCGACTGTTCGACCTGGGGACAGGTCATCGGAGCCGACGTCCGCCCCTAAGAACGACTCCAAATGCCAAGCCAACGCGGCCCTCGTCCAACAGAAAAGCACCGTGCTGCGTCATGGCCCCGTAACCAGTTACTTTACCCCCCTTCCCCCCCAGAAAACTGCAACCGCGGGTCAAAGCATCCTCCATACTGCGACATCTACGCCCGGATCTGGCAATGTCCTGGTCACCGATGTCCCCGCTTCTGGAGCCCTGGCTGCGACAACGTACTGGAAGATTAGACAGCGCCGTGGTGGCCAGTACAGACAACACCGTCTGGCCGAATTCTGCCCCGGCACTACTCAGCGCAGACCTGTGCAGGCAGCCGCACCGCGTGCCGACCACTCACTCGGCTTTTGTCACCTTCAGGACGGACGCAAACTTGTCATCCCTCGGGAGCCGCTTGACGCGGCTGTACGGACCTGGGCAAGGGGGGTTCCCGCGGCGCGCTGAGGAAGGATGGTGGCTGCGTGGTGACCATGATGACGGTGACGGTCCTGCTTATGACTGCAAAGGGTACATGCGGTTGAGGGCTGAGAGCAGTGCAGTCGAAGCGTGCCCACAAGAGCGTGGGTCAAGAACGCGAGGCCCTTCGCCGAAGACCCAATGCCCAACGAAGATGCTCCAAACGAAAGATATCCCAAGGTGGAGGGAGAAAAAACTGAGGACATACGGGCGCCCCTCCAGAGCTAGGGCTGTGCTCAACCCTCGTGCCAGTTGGCACGAGTAGCAACAAGAAGATCCCCCTTCCCTCTCCCCCTCAGCAGCAGCCGTGACAGAGTGAGGAGGATCCGTTGCCTCCCTCGCGCTGTCACCTCGTGGTGCAATGCGTGCGAGGGGATTGGAGGAACGCGAGCCTTCAGCATCATCAGATCACCTGACCTAGTTATTCGAGCACCACGATTACCTTCCCGCCCCTGCGGCTGCATGAAAGCCACTCACGGAGAATCTCCGCCCTCCCCCCCTCCCCCCCTCCCTCCCCAAAAGCTCACCTTGGCCCGCCGTTCGAGCTGCGTCCAGCCGTGGCGCCGGAGGCCGACCAACGGGCCAAACAGACAAACACTTTAAAAACATGCCGGCCCCGTCGGGGCAGACACGCTGCGAAACCTAGTCTCCCCGGTTCCCTGCAGCAGTTGCAACTCCTGGCGTGATTAAAGTCCGCGCGACGGAAAGGGACCCGTCAAATATCCGCCAACGGCGCGAGGAAACTGAACCCATATTGGTCCTCCTCCTGACCATCATCATCATCATCATCATCATCATCATCATCATCACCACCACCATCATCATCAGCATCATCATCACCATCATCAGCATCACCACCACCACCATCACCATCGCCGCCATCACATCACCATCGCCATCACCAGCGTCATCATCTTCACCATCAGCATCACCGTCGTCATCATTCGCATCATTAGCATCAACATCATCATCATCATCATCATCATCATCATCATCATCATCATCATCATCATCATCATCATCATCTTGATCATCATCATCATCATCATCATCATCATCATCATCATCATCATCATCATCACCATTCCCCGCATCATCAACACCAACATCATCGTACTCGTCATCACTACCATCACCATCATCGTCATCGTCATCATCAACAACATCATCTACATGCAAACACGCCTCGACCCGGAGCCGCCGGGGTATAAACGCAAGTGCGCTGAAGGACCCCTCGCGAGGTCGATTGAATTTCGGCAGACCTCCCGAGGAGGGGGGCGCGACAACTTACCGTACTTGCCAACTTCGGGCATCTCCGGGCGGGTGGGTGGGATATACCCTCAGCAGGTCCCGGGCTGCTATCATTCCAACCATACACGAGACATTCTACACATGTCGAGAGCTGCACGGGCATTCGAAAGAAAAGTGGGCCACGTGAGAACATATCTCACGGGGAAACTTCTCAGCCTGTAACTCACGGGGATACTTCTCAGCCTTATTTGTCAGGCAGCCCCGAGGACAGTCAAACCCCGACAGAGTAAGATGGGGACGGCCCGTGCGCTGGCATACTCTTCCACTGTATGTCTTCTCCACGTTCGAACGGTCGATGCGGTCTTCAAGGGAACGTGCCAATTTCTCCAAACATGCAAAATACAGGCGTCGGTCGTAGACGCCGACTGCCAGGACTTCACTATGTGCTTCATTTGTTTCAGTAAGTTGATACTGAACCTTGCGAGCTCGTTCCCAATCCGCACAGACCGCTTGCCGTCTGGATGACGCCAATCAGGGGGCCCAAGAAAATGATCGTCGCTGCAGAGGCGAAGTGGCGGTCCGGGTCGCAGGCGCTCGGGATCCCGAGTGGGTCCTCGGCCCCGAGCTTTGGGCTCAGTGCTGCGCGGGGTCGCGACATGTAGGCCCCGCGCGAGACCTGCGGTGATCCAGCCACGGATCAGGCGCTGGCTTGACCGCGAGGTCAAGTCCCCACTCGGCCCTTGCAACACGTCCCAAGCGAGAGTGTTGTAGCCCAGCTTCGCGAGCTCGGCCGAAAGCCGCCCTCAGCCACGGACGCCTGCGGTCGCAGCTGCCCGCGGCGAACGGCTGGGGACATGCGCTCGAAGGCAGTCCGCGGAGAAATCTATGATGGCCGGGCGCCAGCGGGGCGTGAGCCGGAAACGCGGGCAGGAAACGGCGCGGCTGCCCCGCGACCCGGCCTTCCAGACGGCGCCGTAGCACCGAGGCGCGCGACGTCATTCGGCCTCGGAACTTGACCTCGCCGAGAACGCGGCACCTCGACGCCTGGTCGTACGTCGGCCCGCCGGGCCGCGGCATGCGCAGCTGCAGCTCGGGCGCGCCGCAGCGGCCGGCGGCCCGGCGGAACCTGCCCGCGAGATAGACCAGGCTGAACTCGAACAGTCGCCCCCCTGGCGGCCTGGCCTGACGGGGCCAGCGCGGCTCTGCGTCAAGCAGCGCCTCGAAACCCGGCGCGTCCACCGCCGCGAACTCATCGACCTGGCGCGTCATGTTCGGCACTGTGATCAGAAACGGGGAGAGCATCAGCGACCAGTCCTGGTGGAGGTCGCCCTCAGGGCGGCGCCGCCATCTCCCGAGCCAGCTTAAAGTCCCCCCCGTGGCTGAAGTGGGCGAGGAGGGCCGGCGCCGCGAACGTGCGCAGCGCTAGCCTCTCGTCCAGAGGGCCCTCAAGGGGGCCGCCGCGGCGCGGGCGGGCCCGCGGCCTCCGCGTCTCCGCCTCCGGGGGGGCCCGCCGCCAGCGCGGGCGCCGCGCGCCCGCTGCCCTCTGGAGCAACTGCGCCCGGGCCAGCTGGCCGGCGTGCTCGGGCAGGGGCCGAGCCTCGCCGCTCGGCGCCCTCTGGGCGGCAGCCCGCCCGCGGGGGCCGCGGCTCTGGGGCGCCGCCGCCGCGCGGGCGCTCGGGGGGCCGACGTCGCCGCGCGGGGGCACCTGCGACCGCGGTGCCGATGGCGCCCAGCTCTCTGACCTCGGCTGCCACCTGCTGGCCGCCCCGACGTCGGCTGGCGCCCCCGCCGCCCCGCTCGGGCCAGCGGCCGCCCATGCCTGCGTCGGCTTTGCAGGAGAAGCCGAGCCCAACAAACGTCGGGGTTCACCGCCGCGAGGGGGCGCCAGCTGGGCCCCATCGGACAGCAGCCATCGGAGCCCCGGCGTGACCCGCCCGGCGAGGCACCGGGCCGCCCGCTGCCGGGGCGCCCGCAGCAGGACGTGGACGAGCGGCCTTTGGATAGAGCCAAAACGGACGAGAAGTTGTCGGACAACAAATGGCCGACCAGTGGTAAGTGGGGGAGTTGTGGTCCTTACCCCTCTGGGGTACCCATCAGATCCAAGCTTTGCTCTCCTGGTGCCCCCACTCTCTCGATGAGCGCGACCAGCGCGTCGGCCATCGCGACAGGGGTCGTTGCTCACGCAGCGAGCGGGACATATTGAACTGAGCCATCACGCGGTTTGTTGGGCGCGGCTCGCACAAATTAACATAAATTGCCCGCCTAGCTGCGTCGCGCACGCCGCGCCAAACGAGTGCCTCCACAGCGCAGGCGCGATTGCATGTTATCGGCGCGCACGTGCCAGCGTCAGACGGCAATTCGCTCGCGATTCCGAGTGGCGCGGGCGATCGCCTGAACTTAGTTGCCATCGGCTTCGCAAGCTCGGTTCAGCATGCGCTCCAGTCCGTGCAATTCCGCCCCGATTCGTAGCGCCTGGGTGCGGAGCGCTACCGCCAGGTCCGCCAGGGCCTGCAGCCGCGTTGCTAGAACCTCGTTTCGCGGGAACTTGGTTACACAAGTTGGCAACTCATCCGCAATCTTTCTCGGCGCATTCTATGCTTGCGAAGTTCGCGCGCGGGGGAATTTCCCGATCGGTGACTCGCGCGCTGCCAAGGCAATGCCAGATGAATATGTGCCTCTGTGCTGCGCGGAAGCGCGCTCGCTGGGCTGCGCAGGCGCGATCAGGGAGAGCGTTGAACGCGCTGTGTGCGTAGGAACTTGGCGCGGTAGCTAGTGTCGAATCGGGGGGTGATCGTTCTGCCTGTTTCTCCGCCTTCGGGCAGCGTCTGCCTTCGGCCAGGGGTCTCCGTGTATGACGGCCAGAAGTTGGGGGCGCGTAAGCCGTCAAACGGCATGGGGCATGTGGGCGCCCTGGCCCGTTGCCACTGGGCGGCGGGCATTGGCGTGGGATGCGGCCCGGTCAGCTGCGTCGGGGCTTTCGGGCCCCCGCCGGACAGGGCGCCGCCAGGGGGGGGGGCGATGATTCGGAGGCGGGCGCGTGTCCCAGAGGGCCCCGAACATATCCGTGCAAGCTTGTTGCAGGCACCGCCGCGGTAGCCTCACCTAGTAGTGTCCCCCTTGAACGATGCTGCCCCTGGTCTTCGCGACAAGGCCGCAGAGGCGGAAACAGTCCGGCCCCCTTTCGACATGCCGGGAAGTGTTCCTCTGGGGGACGAAAAAGCATACCTGGTAGTGTTCCTCTAGCAGACGAAGAAAGCTTACCTAGTAGTGTTCCGCTAGTGGAGAAAACAACTGCCACTTTGGAAGACCCCCGGGGGGGGGGGCACGAGCCACTTTGGCGGAAGAAAAATTAGACGCGCAAGGGTTGCACGGACAACTTTGGGCGGCCGAGCGCCACCCCCTGGCCCCCCCATCCTCGCGTGCCGTCGCTGCGGAGGACCAGCGCGCCCTGCGGTCCCGCGAGGGCGTGTCTGGCATGCCCGTTCCTCATCTTCCTCTTCCCTGTCCTCCCGCTCCTCCTCCATTGCTTACGCGCCGCTCCCCCTTCTCTCCGCGTCGCCTCTATCATTCTCACCACCTACGTCGATGTCCTTTCCTCGAACCCCTCCTCCACCCCTGCTCTGCATTCTCGCTGTCGTCGTCTCCCGCGTGGTCAGGGTTGGAAGGGGGAAGTTCGTAGCGCGGCGCGCGCTCGCCCCGAATCTTCGCAACGGTTTCGCGCCGACGGCCGGTTGCTGGCGGCCACCCCTGCCCTTTGATTTCCGAGGGTCCCCGCGTTCCAGTTCAAATCATATCGCATGACGTTCAAGTGCTGTCAGGGTGGCGCCCCCTCGGACACGCAGTGGCGCAGTCTCCCTGCTGCCCGCTGCATGGTGGGCTCGGTTTGTTTCGATCGTTGCTGCGAGGCGCGGGTCCGTGGGATATTTTCCCTAGTTTGTCGATGCGGCGCCGTTTATCGTCGCGCGTCAAGCTGTCTTAGTCAAGCGATTGCGTTGTTTCGCGCCCGATTGCCACCGTGCCTGCGCGCCGTCCTCATGGGAGCGCTTGGCCGGCTCAGCCAAAGGTGCAGGATGCATGTTGTGCCGGTGTCCCTGGCGTCGGGGTGCCATGGGCTTCGCGCTCATGTTTGTTTGGCATAGCTGTCGCAATTGTGGCGTTAGCTTGGGACGGCCATCCCAGTGCCGGGTCGAGTGGGAGTTCTGGCCGTGTCCAGCGAAGGGCGTCGCGCCACCTTCAAGACTGGTTCCAAGGCCGTCGCTGCTACCTACAGCATCACAACAGTGCGAAGTCTCAAGTGCAACTGCTTGAAATTACATTGAAAAAGGAATATCATCTAGGAAGGCCCCCCCAGCTCCCCCAGACCCGTGCTCCCCCAGAAATGGCTGGTCTGAATGGGCCCCCTTCCCGAACGTGCGACGATCTCTGAGGGCGCGGCGAATGGCGTGATCGCGAGCCCGACCTTCGAGAACCACGACGTGCTCAGCTCAGCCCCATCCACTGCCCGGCGCGACTTGCCAAAGACCGTCGATCGCGTCCTGGGGCGCGTCCTGGACCGGCGATGCCGTCTTGGGGTCCGACGACGGATCGGAAGGACGGGGTTCAGCATCCAGATCAAAGTAGCCGCGCGGCTGCGCACCAGGCTCGCCCGGCCCTGCAGCCCCGCGGACACGCCAGCGATCGTTCTCCCTGCCCAGCTCCCGCGCCCGGTCGATCGGCACCTCGCGTCGGAACGCTCCGCGGCCCTGTTCGCTCGCGTCCGTCGCGTACGCCCGCGACTCCCACTTGGCCCGGAGACCGGCCCGCAGGACCGGCAACGCACTGACTGCCAATCGGAACTCTCGTCGAACTCCGCCCGACAGAGGCCGATCAACATCGCGATGCTTTGTTGCGGAAAAAAATACACGCATAATCAATCACTGAAAAGGAGCTGCCTGCGAGCCGGGCCCGCGAACATGAACCTGCGATCTCGCTTGTCTGCCTACCAGTGGCTGCGCCCTGTTCAAGCAGCGCGAGAGTGCCGATCCTCAAGCGCCAGAGCCCTCGAGACTTGAGCCGCGCGATCCCGTCCTCTCCCGCGAAGACCCCGCCGAGGTTCTCGAGAGACCTGGAGGCCTCATCGGGCGCGTGGAAGGGGTGGGGCCAGCCTGTGTAAGCGACTCCGTCGCCGGGGCGAGGAGCTCGTTGGCCCGCTCGGCGGAAGTGGCTCAGCCTTAATTACCCACGCGCTCATGATGCACTCCTGGGGCCACTGGGGGGGGGGGGGCGCGGCCGTCGATCGGGCGACCCCCGCCCAGAAGATGTTCGTGCACGCTCTGACAGAAAGCCAGCGCGTGACACCATCCGATTGGCGGCGCAGCAAAGCGCGGTCTCACCCGCTCGCGCGGCCCGATCGGTCGCCCCCGAAGCTCGGGGGGCCCGGGGCCCCAGCCCTGGCGCGCGGGGGCGAGAAGAGGGGCGGAGGTGGGGCCATATATTGTAGCATGCATCGCAGATATCCACGCCCGAGACGCAGCTGTCCTCGCCCACTGGTAGCTCCAAGCAGGCAAGATGGCACCCGACGCGAGTTCCGCGTGTTCAGGGTTCTCAGATTGAAAGCTGCTAGACCTACCATCATCGACGAGTCTGTCATCCCGTTGTCACGCCGTGAAAATGCCTGCCTCTTCTCGCACCTCGACCGGGCCTGGGGCCAGATCGAGCATCCCGGCTTCCAACATCCGCCGAACAAGTTGAGCCCGACGTGATGGCTGCCGAAGGATGAGGTCGAGATAGGGCTTGGAGAAACTTGCGCTAGCCTTCCGCTCCGCGGCGAGCCGACGTGGCAGAGCCTTGACGTCTCGACGAGCTTTGACACGAGAGGGGCCGTTCCGTCCTGGGAGCTCCTCGAGAGGGCCCAGCTGCGCGCCCGCCAAGGAGGGCGAGGCGAAGTCGAAATTCAAAGGCGCCAGCGTCTGGGGCTCGTCGCCCCCGCGGCCGGGCTAACCTGCAACTCCCTGCGGGCTGCGTCGGCCGTCGGGTCGGGCGGGGGGCCGCCGAACTTCGCGCGACAGTTCGTGTGGTGAGGCCGCGCCAGCTCCTGTATGCGGCATGGGGCGTCCAGGGGCCCGCGGCTTCAGTCGTCCTCGCCCGCGTCCATCCGTTTCAGGGCCCCAATCGACTCGCGAAGCAGAACCGCCTGGCGATCCCACCCCGCTGCCCGACCGCGCCCTCGGCGGCCCGACGCGCGGCGACCGGTCTCTGCGCCTGGCCAGCAACGACCTGTTACGATCCGCATCGCCCGCCGCCCCCCCCTGCGGCGTCGCGCCGCCTGGGCGGGGGGGGGCGCCCAGGCGGCTCGCGCTGCGTCGTGTCTTGGCGGGTGGGGCGCCGCCCGTCGTTGTCGCGGCTGCCTGCTCCTCCCGCAGCTTCCTCGCGATGCTCCTGACGCTTGCAATCGGCTCCAACTCCTTTGACCCCTCGTCGAGCAGCTCTGGGCGCACTCTGCTGAGGGCCAGCCCCCTGCCAAGACGGCCTGCGCCTCGTCGAAAGGCAGCTTGGCGTAAGTATGCTGCTGCTCCTGTCGGGGATCGCCCCAGTTGCACTCGAGGGGCAGGGCCCCCGATGGGCGATCTCTACGCCCGCGAGG